>SJYA01002443.1:1571902-1588285 GCA_006410615.1 Neotragus moschatus | reverse complement strand
GGCCCCCCGCGCGCGGGCCAGGGGGGGGGGAGGGGGGGGGGGGGGGGGGGGGGGGGGGCGGATCCCACCCAAGTCTGCTGGAGCTCTATGCAGTCATCAGGTCACATAATAAGGTGGCATGTTAATTACTCCTCCCAATTCACCTTGGAGTACGCACCCCAGGAAGGGCTGGGGGTGGTCTTTCAATCTCAGCAGTCTTGGGTCCTTGGGATGGGTGGGCACCAGCTGCCATTCTGTTGTTGCATCTTCGAAAGGATCCTACGAGTCAGTTAAAAAGGAACCGTTGGCCACTTAAAACATGATAATTACGTCTGTGGACGCTGCTACATTAAATCAATGTTATCCCTATCATTTTTTAAGACTTCCATTTCTTCTGAGAAGAAACATTTTGCTATTTCGCCTGTGCATCAGTTTGAGTCAGCACAAGGACCCCGAAGTTCCCGTCTCTCTGGAGACGTCCCTTCCACTCTCCAATGTCAGGGAATGGGGAGGGGGCCATGAGACGAGAGCCAGGCTGACCACAGTGTTTGGGTCCCTTTCTGAGGTTTTCAAGTCCCAGAGGAGGGTGGACGCATCCGGGTCAGAGGTCATCAGGCTCCGAGCGGGGAGCAGCAAGCCTGCCACGCCTCCCACCCCCAGCCCCCTCCTCCTATCTCTCTTCTCTGAGTTTTTTAATCTTACGAGTGAGATCCACCTCACATGAAAACGGACCATTTTAAAGTGTACAATTCAGGGGCACGCTCGCCACCTTTGTCTGGTTCCAAAACATTTTCATCTCCCAGAGGAGACCCGGGGCCCACCAACCAGTCACCCCCACCCCACCATCACGGGTCCTGTCTCTATGGGTTTGCCTTTTGTCCGTACGTTTGCATAAATGGAATCTTGGGACTCGTGGCCTTTTGCATCTGGCCTCCTTCACTCGGCATGGCACTCTCGAGGCTCGCCTGCGCAGCCCCTGCGAGGTCGATCTTCTTCACCTATATTAATATGAACAGCCTGCTGTGCGTCTGGACCACGTTTGTTGACCCTCTCGTGTGTTGCTCCCCTTGGGGAGCCTGGGGATAAACACTGGTGGGATCCTCACCCCCGGCCTCCCTCTTTGCCACTCTAAGGTTGATGCCGGGAGTGAAGCTGATTTTCTGGCTGTTTGACCAGTTCACTCTCCCTGTCCCCTCACTGCGCCCACTCTTCATGTGCCTCAGGGCCACCCTCAGGTGAACTTCGAGGCGGCACTGTTTCAAGGACAACTGCCTCTTAGGTTGGACCCCAAAGAAAGGGCCACACCGGACAGACAAGCTGGAGACCCTTTTGCTCAGTCCCTTGATCTGGGAGCCCCCAGGGCTCCCAAGTTCATGACTCAGCAGGCCTCTGTCCTAATCTGCCCCATTAAGTAGTCAGGGGACTTCTAGGAACCCTCCCCAGCCCCAGGGCACCCCCACCCTACCTCCCTCCCAGAGCAGCCCAAATTTCACATAGCTCAAGTTCTGAGTCTCCTCAAGATCTTGGGACTTGCCTCATTCCCTAATTCTAAGGCTGCAGACACAAACTGGTTCCAGAATGAATGCCTCATCACCAACCCCCTAGAGTGGAGCCTCCCAGAGTGTCTGCAATCCCCACTGCCCCATCTCATGAAGCGTGGGCGTCCCTCCTGCTCTAATGCAGAACGGGCCAGTGTGTCCTCAGCCATTGCCAGGGGCTTTGGGAGCCTGGGGAGAACTCTGCTGACCCGCATTGTTCCTGAAGTGTTGCTGGAACCTCCCCCCGGGAGCCCCTAGCAGAGGCCACACCTCCCAGGCAGTAGGGGGTGGCTGGCCCGTTTCTCTTCTGTCCCCTGTCCCAGGTGGTCCCCAAACTCAGGGCCCGGGAAGTGGAGCTGCACAGGCTGACTCTGTGTTGTCTCCTCCAGGTGACGGCGACATTGTAAATAACATGTACGGGCCGGACCCCGACCTGCTGGCGGGCGAGAGCGCGGAGGACGAGACTGAGGACAGCATCATGTCCCCCATCCCCATGGGGCCGCCGTCGCCCTTCCCCACGCCCAAGGAAGGCTCGCCATATGAGGCCCCGGTCTACATCCCCGAGGATATCCGCATCCCCCCGGGGTTCGAGCTCCGTGAGTCCTCCATCCCCGGTGCCGGCCTGGGCATCTGGGCCAAGAAGAAGATGGAGGTGGGGGAGCGGTTCGGCCCGTACATGGTGGCGCCGCGGGCCACGCTGAACGAGGCGGACTTCGGATGGGAGGTGAGCCCTGCCGCACACGCATGCGTGATTGATGGCGGCCGTTTGTCTTGAGGTCCATCTATTTATAAAGTCGGGTTGATGGTGCTGCCTGAGGCGGGAAGCTGGGTCGCAGAAAGTGCTGAATTTCCCAGGCTTATTTTATCCCGCGGCCTACATGACACGACTCCAAAAACACCAGAGGTCTAGTGGACACCGGACGGCCCCGTCCGCCGCACCCGCTCTCTTCCCGGAAATGTGTTTTTAAAGAGCTCTTGTCTTAAACCCCTTGAGCTTCCCGTCTGGATCTTAGGTGCTAAGGCTGCCAACTCCACAGGACTTCGGGGATCAATGGGAGTCTCCCAGAACAAGGTCTTTGCTCCCGGGAAAGTCCTCAGATGGGGGCCCAACTCCCGGCACAGCTGCACGTGTCTGGTGGCCACACTGCCCCAGATGCCCCAGGTGCATCCACGCCCTGAGCCTCCTGTTGGTCTGCCCGGGTCAGCCAGCTCCTTAAGAGGAGCTTCCACTTCTCACTTTAGCGGGGGCAGAGAGGAGAGTCTTGTGGTTTTGATTTCCCTGATGATCCAGCCCTGGGGGCTCAGCAGTCCTGGAGGCTGTGTGTGACCTGGAGAGGAAGGCTGATTAGGTGGGGGGTGGGGGTTGACAACCCTGAAAGGGCCCTTCCTCTGGAAGCATCCTGCTCTGACCTCGAGGGACACTGGGCCCCAGTTCAGGGGGCTTTTCTAAGGACGAGGGCCCCGCGAATACACACTCCCCTCTGGTCCTGGCCTCTCTGCAGGCCCCACAGAGCCAGTGTGCAGTGGTATTTTGGGCAGGGACCCTGTCTGGACGGAAAATGCAAGTGCCAACCCAGATTCCTCCTGGGTGTTTCACCACTTCCAAAAGTGCTTGGATGGTGGTCAGAGCTAGGAAGGGGAGAGCCATCCAAGGAGGGAAGAGGGCCCTGTGGGCCGGCAGCTGTGTCCCCTGCCAGTGGTTCAGGGTGGTGGGGCTCGGGGCAGGGCTGACTCCCCCAACTGCTCGTTGGCTTTGGAAAAGTTCCCATGCCTTGTGTCTCTCAGGGTCTGTGGTCAGCGAGGGGCCATCTTTGCCCTCTGACGAGTCTTTACCATCTAGAAGGCTGCTCTTGGGGACATCACTGNGTTCAGGGTGGTGGGGCTCGGGGCAGGGCTGACTCCCCCAACTGCTCGTTGGCTTTGGAAAAGTTCCCATGCCTTGTGTCTCTCAGGGTCTGTGGTCAGCGAGGGGCCATCTTTGCCCTCTGACGAGTCTTTACCATCTAGAAGGCTGCTCTTGGGGACATCACTGTTCCCTGAAGACCTGGGATGCACAGTGCATGACCCTTGAGCATCCCTCAGGAGACTCTCAGCAGCCCTGGAACATCTCCCCCAGTCCAATCCATCAGCTTTTGAAACCCTCTGAAAGGGTCTCACAGAGTCTGGCTTAGTCATGTGCTGGGGGTAGTACTGCAGACCTAGACCCCCATTCCCTTCACAAGGGAGGGTATGGGGGCGCCCCAAACGCTGGACGCCTTGATTCTCCTGTAGGCGGATTTGTGGTAGCACATGAGGTATGAACATCAGGGGACACAGAAGCCCCCTACCAGGTACCAGCCGACAGCCCGAGCTCTGTGGATGGCTTTGAAGGGTTAGAAGGGCAGTGGGTTGACCAGATGGATGAAGGAGCAGGCGTGCCAGGACTCACCAAAGCTGAGTGGTGGAGGCCACAGTTGCACTGTGTGAACCGGCCTGTCTGTCCCCTGGCTGTTCCCAGGTGGCTGACTCCGTGTATGTGCCTGTCAAGGTTGGATCACCTGCAGAACAGGTGGGAGGGAGCAAAGTGAGGAGTTGGGAGGTGAGGCCCTCTTATGCTCTTCAGAGATCCACAGGGTGGCCCTCGCTGGGCCGAAAAGAGTGTGTTCACATGATGTGACCTGTAAGTGGCTTGGGCTGTAGGATGGCCTGTCCTGGACTTCCCACCTGGCTATTTTCAGGATGAATTTAGGGGTTTGTGTGATGTGCTCAGAAGAGCCCGGACTACTGAATTAGGAGACAGCTTCAGATGTTGGAGGGTAAACGAACCCTGCATGTAGCGTGATGGATGACCTTGAAGTGACCTGATTCTCATCGGCTCAGATGCAGGCCTCTGTTTGCTCTAATTTTAAAGAAACGGCCCGTATCACGGCCACCCCGGGTGCCGGGCCTGGTACAGGCCGTGCTGTTATCTACCCGGCGCCTGTTGACTTTGTGATATTATTTTTCCTCCGTGTACGTGCAGGATCGCTCCCCTCCAAGGTGCCTCCCGCCCCACCCTGGGTAGCGCCTGATTCCGGGGCTGAGACCTGACTGCCACCTTTCCTGTCGGCCCTGGCAGGTATTTGCCCTGCGTCCACGTCCTCACATCATGTTCCAGATGCACTCTGTGACTTCCCTGACTTTGTCTCCTTGGCGAGTTCAGCCCTGACCACCTGTGCTGGGGCCAGCTCGGGGCTTCCTGGCCCCCTGTCCTGTCCCCTCCAACACAGTCACCAGCAGTTGTTGGCGTCGCTGTAGTCATGGTCAAGCCCCAAGAGTAGAATCGGGCATCCCGAAACCCATGGTGAACCTGCTTTGGCCCGAAATAAATCATGAGGTTGAAGCGGTTTCTTTCTAGCTCCTTGGATCTCTGGGCGAAAGTCAAATAGCCTCACTTATGTCCCCAAACAGGAGACTGCAGTGGCATTTGGTTTCTGTGTCCTCCTCCCAGTGACAGTATCTGTCAGTGGGCTTCACTGCCTTTGAAGGGCAGGCATGGCCCTCGCCTTCACTCTGCTGCAAACAGGGCCCAGACCAGGAGTGGAGAACCCAGGCTCCAGAATCTAAACCTTTCTGTGGCTCTGGACAGCAGAGGGGCCTCCAGAGGAGCCCTGAGTCCCAAGTGAGGTGCTGACTGTGTCCTTGCACCCTGCAAATGCCGGCCCCGGGCCTGTGGTCTGCTCGGCCCAATGCAGGGCTGGGAGCAAAGACGATCACTAGGAGAGCGTCAGTATCTGAGCATCCCGGCTGGGGATGCCAGACAGACTGAGGCCTGTCGAGGCAGGGCCCAGGGACAGCACCCGCAGGCCCACAGTCTAGTCCTGAAGGGTGTATGTGTCGTTACTCAGTGTCACCGCAGTACTGGAGCTTTGTCAGTTAGTGGGACTCGATGTGACTACAGTTTACATGGCACTGAGTCCCTGAAGACGGACAGACCATCTTCTAGCAAAGGTGGCAAAGCAACTCCGAGAACGAGCCCAGATGGTTCTGGATCCTGAGGGGCGGTGGGTGGTGCTTGTGTCTTAGCCTGGCTCAGAGCATGGTTGCTCCCACGGGGTCTGGTCTGGAGGTGCAGCAGGGGAGGAGGATCTAGGGAGACCCCCTTGCAGAGATGGGGTGGGTGTCCCTCGGAGGACTGGCTCAAAATCAAGGTCAAACTGACGATTCTTACCGTCATCTGGAGACTTCACTGAAACAATTTTCTTTCTACTGGGAGAACAGAATTCCTGTTCTGGACCATTTCACTTAACTGAAATCCAAGGGTCCCACGTCATTTTCTTTCTGTGGTGAGGTTTCTGGTGACTCGACCCTTCTGACAAAATCATTTCTGTCCCTGCTGGGGTGGCGTGGATGACCTCGCGCCTTTCAGGGTCAAGGTAGAAGGAGCATCCTGGCTTGTGCAGGAATTTTACTTAAGCGAAACAGGAAGGCACGGGTTAGCCCCATGGCTGGGTATTCTCCTGCTGTTTACCTGCTTTGTCTTCACATGGGCGTCGGGAACATTCAATGATTCTAAACATTCCCCCCACCCTGACCCTGGGTGTTCTGGGGGAGGCCGGAAGTGAGTTCCTCATTTTGGGGAAAAAGCACAGCTCTGCTCTCCATGTACCTGGACCTGGCAGCTGTGTCCTTGGACACAGACAGGAGCATGGGGGTGCGTGGAACACGGCTCCTCAGGCTCCATCTCAAAGGGAGGTGTCTGTCCCCTGCCTGGGACTCCCAGCCCCTCCCCTCCAGACACAGCCTGCCCGCTCATGCAGCCACCACTCACCCTCCCGGAATAAATCACCTCGTGATTGCATTCTATTGCCCCGGGGTCTGAAAAACAATGATTTTGATCATTTGTTGAGTAAATCATGACATTTATCATCGTGCTGTTTATTTTGCTAATTAAGAGATGGCTGCGAGTGGCAGGCCCGAGGGAGCCGGCTGCGGAACCCGCTCTTCGGAGGTGCCACCTGCCCCGAGGCGGGGCCCCGCAGCTGTGCTCGGGTTGGGACAGCCGCACAGGCCCCCAAGGGGAGCCATTTGCACACTGAAAGTGCCCCGCTCTGCTTGTCTCCCCGAGAAAGGCGGGCTCTCTGGTGCCTAGTGCACTGCCCAGCCTGTAACCGACACTCAGGCAACGTCTGTCAAAAAAAAAAAAAAAAAACACGTCTGCCTCTGTTTAAGGAGCTGGTGGAAAATGTTAACGTGAATTGATGGGGTTTCAATTATCTGAAGAATTTACTCGAGTGGATTACCTCATCCTTTTGGCCGTGGTTCCTGAATATTAATACACATGTTCATTTGCTCAGTCAACAAACGTCTGTGTCTGGCCCAGGGACTGTGGGAAGCTCCGGGGTCGCCGGGGAAAGGCTGCATGTGTCTCCAGTGCTACAGTCATGTGGCCGGTCCCCAAGCAGGCACCTCTGGGGTCTCCATTCCCCCTGGATGGCTCTGGTGAGGACAGGACCTGCCGGCCACCCCTGTGGACCACAGGCTGCTAGAACATCCAGAGATGCCAGGTAGGGATGTTCCAGGCCAGGGCTGGTACGCAGCTCTGCATGCTTCAATTCTGAGACACTGTTGTGAATGTGAGACTGAGTGATGATCCAGAACCCCTGACCCTGAAGAAGGGCATAGGGCTGAGGAAGTGAGCTCTGCTTGTGCCCACTGGTCCCCCTACATATATATATTTTTAGAAAAAATAATGCTTCCTCTTCCAAGCTGGGGCCATGTGTCCTTAAACTAAAGAGGAGCTAAAGGTCTATTTTTGGTCCAAAGTGGCAGGAAGACGATGAAGCCCAGTGGGGTGTCTGTTCACTGCGACTCAGGGTGTCAACACAGTGGGAGCTTGGCCTCTAACATCTCAAGGACAGGATATGGTGGGGTTTCCCAAGGCTGCGACACATGCATAAACATGTTGTGTGGAGATCCGAGGACTCAGGATGCGTTACCAGGTCTAAGGGCTGAGACCACATCCACTGAGACACCACTGAGCAGGTGTTCTTGGGGATCTGGCCTCTGTGCCCGGCCACTGACACCTGCCCACCTTGGGGTCAGGTGGGCACCCCAAGACTGCAACCATGTGGCCCCAGCCTGAGCCCCTGATCTCTGTGGGAAACAGGCCTCCTCTTCTTTCTTCTGCACCTACACCCTCACACTCTGGCTTCAAGGACCCTGTCCTCTTTCCTGCTGAGCTGGCCACAGATGCCAGCATGGACTCCCAAACACCCCCAGGCTCCCTGCCCCTCAGGCCATCAAGTCAATACTCCTGCTACAATGGAGCACCCACCTCCCCCTGGGACAGAATTCCCAAGGCTCCTGGGAATGAGCTTCAAGCCTCTCTAGTTCCTATTATGTAATGACTTAACAAGAAACCCCAGCCACCTAGAGACAAATGTGTGTGCTTGACTCATCACCTAGATGAACTGGATGCCTCTGGTGGCCCCAGAAGCGTGAGCTTCCTAGCGCCATGCCCCCTGCATTGACCTCCTGGCTCTCTGTCCCCTTCTGTCTTCACCTCCCGGTGCTGTGGGATCCTGTCTGGCCCCCAGAGGGACAAGGCCACGAGCACTACCACAGCCAGAACTGCCACTCCCCAGGATTCAGGAAGGAAATGTCCATCCTCCAGGAGAAACACCAGCAATGGCCAGCAGCGAGTCTGGACACGCAGATGTATCATCACCAGCAGCCCCTGTGGAAATGGAGCTGCTGCTCAGCCAAGGGACAACCTCCTCTGCACCCCAGAATCGTCAGCAGCCTCAGGATCTGGGCACTTTCAGCCCTGACCAGCCTTGTGGATGGACCCGCAGCCCCAGAGCAGCGAGAGAGGAAACCTGGGCCCAGCAGCCCCTTCTGGCATTCCAGGTGACTCCGAGAGGAGGTTCACCTAGCCTGGGAGGAGGGGCAAACCCTGACTGAACAACGGCCGGCCGCCAAGTTTGCAGAGAACAATGTGACAGCTGGTACTTGAAGGTCAGGACTGTCCTTCAGGTGTTCCCAGAGCATCTGAGACCTGACAGCAGATATCTCTATCAGTGGGTCTCATACCGAAACCCCTGGAGCATCAGAAATACAGGTGCNGGGGCAAACCCTGACTGAACAACGGCCGGCCGCCAAGTTTGCAGAGAACAATGTGACAGCTGGTACTTGAAGGTCAGGACTGTCCTTCAGGTGTTCCCAGAGCATCTGAGACCTGACAGCAGATATCTCTATCAGTGGGTCTCATACCGAAACCCCTGGAGCATCAGAAATACAGGTGCCCAGACCCCATCCCCAGAGATGCCAGGCTTTGGCCAGAAGAAGGGACCAGCCATGTGTGTCTATCCGGGACGGTCTTGGTTTTTGCACCAGAAGTTCCAACAATTCTCCCTGGGTTTTTGAAAACTCCTAGGAACTTAGAATGTGCCGTGCAGGTAAGAGCAGCCAGTCTGGAAAGAGAGACAGGGGGATCCTTTCAGGCCTGCAGCATCTGTGTTAGGGGCCCTGGCAGGAGGGGACAGTCAGGAGCACTGACGGAGCAGAGGTTTCCGAGAGGACCACCACCCTTCTCCCGCTGTGATCCCTCCACTGGGAGGTCCAGGTGAGGGGGCCGATTTGCCGTAGGTCGCTGAGGGTAACCTGACACTTCAACAGGCGATGCTCCTGCAAGGACTAGCTTGACCCAGAGGCACCCTGAGGCCCGAGTGCAGGTGGCCATGCTCTGTGACGCACATGCACACTTCCACATTCTTCCACACGCATTCCCTGCAGGGACCACACTCCAGCATTTTCTATGCATCCTTCACCCTAAAGCTGTCACAGTGGCCAGGGGTGGGGTATACCTTTCTCCTTTGTATTTCACTCTTAGACCATCATATTGTGTTTACTCTTGGAATTCCAGCCGTGCAGGAAAGTAATGTGGCCAGGCTGGTACAGGAGGCTAGGACTGGTTTCAGCTCCAAAGACTGAGCCTCCTGCTAGTCCAACGGCCTCACTCACAGGGCGTGGTATTCTTGGTCCCTGTCCTTGCCTATCCTTTCTCTCCGCAGCACCAGAATGCACACTGGGACCTTCCCGGGAGCATCCCACCCCCCAGGGACCGGGAGCCTGGAGGCTGTCTGTACTCTGCCTTCCTCTGCCCGGCTGGCTAATTCACCCCTGACACTGACTCTGCTTCTGGGTTGTCTGGGGTTTATTTTAGGCCTAGAAACATGGCAGGGCTTTTCTCTTTCCATAGTGATTTTCTGAATGTGTTTAGGAGGCATCACATATATTGAGAAAGCGTCCAAAGTCTTAAGTCACAGCTCAATGAACGTTCACACCCGTGGAAACAACACCTGGATGGCTAACAGATCTGAGGACCTCTTCTTGGGCAGTCAGATAAGAACCTGGATTCGACAACGGGGCCATCCTGTGGGAACAGGGCCGAGTGGGAGGCGGCCTGGGAGCGCTGGGGCAGAGGGGTGGGGGACATAGAGGCCGGCGCCATCTCGTTTCCCCAGGAACCGCTCCCAGAGCAGCTTCTCTGCCATCTCTCCCAAGCACCATGACATCAGGTCCAGACGTTTTTAGCCCAAGAATGCCATGAAACCCTGCACTATCTTCGGCCCAGCTCCGAGGCGCGGGTATATAAGGAATTTTCGGAAAAAGGACAGAGAATGACTAAGAATACCTCCCTGGTAGTTCTTCTTTATTTCCTTAAGGGGTAATAACTCAGCCACAGTCCAGCAGAGGGTACTTTCTTTA
This sequence comes from Neotragus moschatus, assembly GCA_006410615.1. Taxonomy (NCBI): domain Eukaryota; kingdom Metazoa; phylum Chordata; class Mammalia; order Artiodactyla; family Bovidae; genus Neotragus; species Neotragus moschatus. Next base: position 1,578,038 of record SJYA01002443.1, on the reverse strand, counting down.
AATAGAGCATTCTGATTCACAAGCGAAAAAGGAAATAAATATTTTCTTTTCATATTCGAGAGACGTCCACGAATACCAACTTCTTAAATGGTATTTTACCATCCGCATCTCTCCCTCTCACACACATACACACACATGCACACACACACACATATGCACACCAGTGACAACAAGCCCATCCTCACCCCAGAATGGCTGCTTGTGAACCAGAGGTGTGAACTAGCCTCAGGTTGTCCGAAGGAAGAGAGAAGAGGGAAGATGGGGGGTGGCGTCTTCGCGCGGGACCCAGGCTCACCTTTCCTGCGGCGCTCTGTCTCCTCGTCCCCCCTCCCCCTCCTTTCTCTTTAATCCTTAAGGGAAGTGAGGTCATGGCATTCAGGGATCATGGCAAAGGCACCTGGGTCCCTGTGCTTGGCAGGACTGGTGAGGCGGGGCAGGCTGACCAGGCCAGGAGTGTGGACAAGAGGGAAGCCCTGGCATTCAATAGACGTCTGCTGTATGCACATGCCAGCCATGCCAGGCTCTTTCTGATTTGTGATTCTCATTCTGTCTGTGATTAGATCCCATGCCCCAGCCCCATGGACTGCACTGGGGACTGGCAGGCATTAATGCCTACCCCCTGGGTGCCCCACTGTGAAATTCTCCGGATCCTAGAGACAGCTTTCAGCCTTGCTGGAGCCAGGTTTCTGAGATGGTCCCAGGGTGTCAAGAGCCTGGCTGGTGGGTGATGTGTTCAGTTCAAGCAGGAACAGTGGGGACCCCATCCCAGAAGATCAGTCTGTGAGGCACAAAACCCAGATTCCACCCCTCATTTGAAAGAAAATCTTTTCTACCCATTTGCCTCAGGCTTGGATCCCGTGAAGCTATTATTCTCAAGTGATGTGTTGAGAATTCTTCAGGCACCTTCAAAATGCAGGTTCAGGGCCCCACCCTTACCTGTGTGTGTGTGTCTAAGTCACTCAGTCGTGTCTGACTCTTTGCAGCCTCATGTACTGTAGCCCACCAGGCTCCTCTGTCCCTGGAATTCTTCAGGTGAGAATACTGGAGTGGGTTGCCATTTCCTTCTCCAGGGGCTCTTCCTGACCCAGGGATCAAACCCAGGTCTCTTGCACTGCAGGCAGATTCTTTACCATCTGAACTACCAGGGAAGCCCCACCTTTACCTAGTGGATTAGAATTCCTGATGGGGGTCCCCAGGAATCTGCGTTCTAATTAGCAGTGGAAGAGGGGGCACTAGGAGTTCTCCATTTATGGGTGAAAACCAGAGAGAGGCTTCACTTGAATCTACCTGCACTCCCCCCACCCACCCTGTGTGTCCCACCACCACTGGACCCTAGAGCCGGGAGCAGCCTGGCTGCCCCACTGTCCTCCAGAAGGGCCTTTGGGCAGCAACAGAGGCTGGGGCAGGGGCTCCAGAAGGATCCCACCCCGACCATACAGCTAGCCATTAGCATAGCTCTCCTTGGGTAGGTAGCCCCTTGGAAACTGACAAGCAACAAGATCCCCCTCCCAAGGGCATTGCAGTGATGGTCAAGGTTGGGGGAGGGCCCAGACACCAACTGTCCATGTCATGCCTGGAGATTACTTGGCACATCATCATTTCTCACCTTCACTATGCAGGTGGGAGGTCCAAGCCCTAGAGAGGGAAGGGGGTCCTGCAGAATCATAGGGTAGTTTGGCACAGGGGTAAGAGACGAGGCAAGGGACCCTCAGGCAGCTTCTTTCAGCCCTGCCTCCTGACTCTGCAGTTCATGCAGATAGTATGTGCTGAGACCACGGACTGGGGACCCCCTGACCCCTCCCCAGAAGTTGGAGCAGCCCTCAGCCCACGTGGGCACTATATCCTCACCAGTCCGTCCAGGCCTAAGCTCCTCCATGGGAATGGGGACCAGTAAGGCAGGGAGTGGTCCAGACATAGCCCTTGGCCTCCTCTCTCTGCACCTGCACTGCCGGCCTAGCCAGGGTGGTTCTCAGGTTTGGCCTGGGCTGCCTGTGGCCCTGCCTGCTCCAGGCTGATCCTGCCTTCAGGAAGCGTGTGGTGGGATCCACCTGCTGAGACTGAGGCATCTGCAGCATTGCTTGTTTACATGGGAAGATTATGTCAAGTACTTTCCCAGCAGTGGCCTCTCCTAGAGTATAACAGGCTGGAGGGCAGCCCCTCTGAACACGGGCAGCTACTGGCCAGGCGGCTCCCCAGGGACCCCCGGCACGGCCTTGGCAAGCCTGTCATCCACTCCCTTCCTCCCTGCTGGTCGGATGAACATCCCAGGCCTCACAGGCCATAAAAGGTCTCCCTGGGTCATGGGACAGGGTGTGGACCTCCCCGCCAGGCCTGCTTATCAGAGCTTCTCTCGAGGTGAGAATTTTTGTGGGCTGGTCACCTCCAGGTTAGGAATGTGCTCTCATCATGTCACAGGCCACTTCGGCTCAGCCAGAAACCAGGGTGACCCAACCGCTGCCCGCCCGTCGAGGGGCAGTGGCCGCCGGAGATCCCCTGCAGGACGCCCTCTCCTGCTCTGTCCAGGACTGGCGTGGTGCTCCTCCACTCTCTTGGGCCCACTGGACACTGAGATGTGGCTGAGTTTGCTCTGATGGAGGTCGGGTCAGGCCAGGACGCCCTTTGCGTGTGAGAGGTCAGCCTGGGCGCACAGCAGGAGGCCCCACGGGAACAGCCGGAGTCAGCGTTCTGGCGCATGGTGGCCCCTGCCTGCTTTCACGTTGTTTAGAGCACAGAGAGCAAAATGGCCTAAAGGTGATATTTCAAGTCAGCCTTTGGGTGTAGGTACTGGTGTCTCCTCCTTGGGGTGGGAAGATGCTGAGTCAAGGATGCCCTGTCATCACTCAGGAGTCAGCGTGCTGGTCGCTGCTCACCTGTGTGCCCGGCTGCCTGCGACACATGACGCCACATTTCCAGGCAGTAGCTTGAAGAGAGGCACCGGCCTCCCGGGCAGCGCCCAGGGTGTGCATGTGCCGCTTCCTGCCCTTCTGTCCCAGCTGCGCACCCCTCTTCCTGGCCAGGCAGTGCGGGGCTGGGGTCACCAGCCCCCAGTGGGCCGCAGGAAGTACCTTGTCTGGCTTTCAGACTGCGTCCCTGCCTCCTGGGCTAATGCCCAGTCTAATTGCACATCCCATTGTGTCATCCCTGTTCAATCATGTTCAGAAATACCTCCATCCCCTCCTTGCCCATTCAGATCTCTCTCAAGTCCATTCTGGCTTATCAGCACAGCCATTTCAGGAGCGGAGCTAAGATTTCTGCCATTTAGGCCCGAGGCATTGTCTGTCCCTGTGGCGGCGGAGATAAACCCTCACCCAGAACAAAGTCGCAATGACCTTTTACAAGTAGAAGCAGCCTTGTTTCCCTCCAGACTCATTTATCAGCCTTCCTTTCAGCCTGGCGTGCAGCGGAGGCCTGGGAGAGCGCTGCCAGGCAGGGGTGGACAGGGATTAGGACGCCCGGCTGCTTCGTTCTCTGAGGCTTCTCGGGGTCCATGGGGACAGAGCTGTGCGTGGCTCTGGGGAGGGGCGGCGCTCACCAAAGAGGGTGGGGCCTGCAGTGGCCAGGCCTGGGCAAGGTGGCCATGTCCCCTGCCCTGGCCTCCTTCAGGGCCAAAGTAAAACCTTGTGGACCAAGCCTGAGGCAGGCTGGACATAAGTGGCAATGATGCTGATGAAGTGGCCTGCAGCTCTGGGGCCTCCAGGCTGGCCTCTGAGCTTTGCCGTGGCTCACAGGTTTGCCCCCACAGACCCCAGATAGCCTCCTGGCATCAGGCCAGCTCAGCAGGAAGCTGGGAGGAGAGGTCTCTCCCAGGCCAGATACCATAAGAGTCAACATGGGTGGTGCTTTGGGGCAGAGGCCCTTCCCAGGAAAGTATTTCTAGAAGGTTCCAGTTGCCTTGGCTCCTGGAACTTGGGTCGCATGGGAACAGCTCGTGGATGTACCATAATGAGCTTCATGGGCGTGAAGCACCCCAGGACCCAAGGAGTGTGTGCCCCTTCTTTCAGTCTCAAGTCTGAGCTTTCAGAGGTGACTGGCACCCTCAGGGGTCCAAGCTGCAGCCCCATATCCTCTCTCCCCACCACCCCAGGAGACTGGAGGTTCAGGTCCTCAGGGTCAGTGGGGGCTGAGCTCTGGAACTCCTTGGTACAGGTGGTAGGTCCTGGGGTGTCAGACACCTCTAAACTAGAGATGGGTCCCCTCGGGTTTCTCTCTTCCCCTGTCTTTGCAGCAGGGACCCCACGGTGATGACTGCCCAGGCTCTGAAGGGTCCCCTTTTGTTGAGCAGCTGCACAACTAGGGGCCTCCCGGGAGCACTGGAACAGGGACTTCCCAGGAGCAGAGTTACTCTTGGCAGCACCTGAGCCAAGGCAGAGGGCAGGCCCAGCTGACCTACCAAAGTCGCCCTAGATGCTGCTGGAGTCTCTGTGGGCCCACTGAAGCCCTCTGTCGGAAGCTTGACTTTAGACTCAACGTTAAGAAGAGACTGAACTTCCCTGGTAGCTCAGTTGGTACAGAATCCGCCTGCAGTGTAGGAGACTCAGGTTTGATTCCTGGGTCAGGACGATCCTCTGGAGGACGGCATGGCAACCCACTTCAGTATTCTTGCGTGAAGAATTCCGTGGGCAGAGGAGCCTGGTGGGCTACAGTCCAAAGGGTCGCAAAGACTGAGACACTGAGCAACAAAGCACAGCACAGCACTAAGAGGAGACCACGAGGTCACCCTGGGACCTGAAGAACGAGCTCGGGTCTCCCCGACAGTGTGTTGACTCCTCTGAAGACGCAGTGGAGGTTGGGGTGCTTGTCCTCCCCNAAAGGGTCGCAAAGACTGAGACACTGAGCAACAAAGCACAGCACAGCACTAAGAGGAGACCACGAGGTCACCCTGGGACCTGAAGAACGAGCTCGGGTCTCCCCGACAGTGTGTTGACTCCTCTGAAGACGCAGTGGAGGTTGGGGTGCTTGTCCTCCCCAGGGCCAGCCTGACCAGTGGCTCTGGGAGGAAAATCCCCCGGGAGATGACCACCCAGAGGCTCCAGCATCTTGTCCTTTTACTGGCCCCAAACACCCTACCAGGAGATGCCACCTGCAGTCGTTTGCCACGGACTTCAATCCAGACCCTGTGGTGGATGGGAGAGAGTGAGTGATGGATGAGAGGCTGGGGGGATGGAAGAGGAGGAAGAGAAGGAGGAAGGACAAGAGGAAGAGGAGGAAGACATCAGGGATGAGGGCCCCAGTGAGGACTCTGGGCAGGCTGCTTGGGAAGCATGCATCTTATTGCCTTCATTTGAGGAGGGAGACGGAAAAGGGGTCCAATTTGCATTTTGATAAAAGTCTTCAGACTGCACTGCTGCTGTCACGGAACTGCAGGAGAGGCACTTCCCTCGTCTGTAAAGCCTGCTCTGGTGGAGATGACTCATGTGCTGCTGACTTGAAAGCCTGTCTGGGGATGGNGCTCGGGTCTCCCCGACAGTGTGTTGACTCCTCTGAAGACGCAGTGGAGGTTGGGGTGCTTGTCCTCCCCTGGGCCGGCCTGACCAGTGGCTCGGGAGGAAAATCCCCCGGGAGATGACCACCCAGAGGTTCCAGCATCTTGTCCTTTTACTGGCCCCAAACACCCTACCAGGAGATGCCGCCTGCAGTCGTTTGCCACGGACTTCAATCCAGACCCTGTGGTGGATGGGAGAAAGTGAGTGATGGATGAGAGGCTAGGGGGATGGAAGAGGAGGAAGAGAAGGAGGAAGGACAAGAGGAAGAGGAGGAAGGCATCAGGGATGAGGGCCCGAGTGAGGACTCTGGGCAGGCTGCTTGGGAAGCATGAGTCTTAGTGCCTTCATTTGAGGAGGGAGACGGAAAAGGGGTCCAATTCGCATTTTGATAAAAGTCTTCAGACTCCACTGCTGCTGTCACGGAACTGCAGGAGAGGCACTTCCTTCGTCTGTAAAGCCTGCTCTGGTGGAGATGACTCATGTGCTGCTGACTTGAAAGCCTGTCTGGGGATGGTGGACTTGATTGAGAGGGGCTGACTTAGACATTCTGGGGGCAGCCCAGCCTGGGCCCTGCCTGTCCGAAGATCACTGGATCAGCTAAGCTTCCAGAGCCTCTGCTGCCTGCCCCACACATCCAGTAGCCCTGGGGACCA
>SJYA01002443.1:1520998-1571617 GCA_006410615.1 Neotragus moschatus | reverse complement strand
AAGAGGGTGGGGCCTGCAGTGGCCAGGCCTGGGCAAGGTGGCCATGTCCCCTGCCCTGGCCTCCTTCAGGGCCAAAGTAAAACCTTGTGGACCAAGCCTGAGGCAGGCTGGACATAAGTGGCAATGATGCTGATGAAGTGGCCTGCAGCTCTGGGGCCTCCAGGCTGGCCTCTGAGCTTTGCAGTGGCTCACAGGTTTGCCCCCACAGACCCCAGATAGCCTCCTGGCATCAGGCCAGCTCAGCAGGAAGCTGGGAGGAGAGGTCTCTCCCAGGCCAGATACCATAAGAGTCAACATGGGTGGTGCTTTGGGGCAGAGGCCCTTCCCAGGAAAGTATTTCTAGAAGGTTCCAGTTGCCTTGGCTCCTGGAACTTGGGTCGCATGGGAACAGCTCGTGGATGTACCATAATGAGCTTCATGGGCGTGAAGCACCCCAGGACCCAAGGAGTGTGTGCCCCTTCTTTCAGTCTCAAGTCTGAGCTTTCAGAGGTGACTGGCACCCTCAGGGGTCCAAGCTGCAGCCCCATATCCTCTCTCCCCACCACCCCAGGAGACTGGAGGTTCAGGTCCTCAGGGTCAGTGGGGGCTGAGCTCTGGAACTCCTTGGTACAGGTGGTAGGTCCTGGGGTGTCAGACACCTCTAAACTAGAGATGGGTCCCCTCGGGTTTCTCTCTTCCCCTGTCTTTGCAGCAGGGACCCCACGGTGATGACTGCCCAGGCTCTGAAGGGTCCCCTTTTGTTGAGCAGCTGCACAACTAGGGGCCTCCCGGGAGCACTGGAACAGGGACTTCCCAGGAGCAGAGTTACTCTTGGCAGCACCTGAGCCAAGGCAGAGGGCAGGCCCAGCTGACCTACCAAAGTCGCCCTAGATGCTGCTGGAGTCTCTGTGGGCCCACTGAAGCCCTCTGTCGGAAGCTTGACTTTAGACTCAACGTTAAAAAGAGACTGAACTTCCCTGGTAGCTCAGTTGGTACAGAATCCGCCTGCAGTGTAGGAGACTCAGGTTTGATTCCTGGGTCAGGACGATCCTCTGGAGGACGGCATGGCAACCCACTTCAGTATTCTTGCGTGAAGAATTCCGTGGGCAGAGGAGCCTGGTGGGCTACAGTCCAAAGGGTCGCAAAGACTGAGACACTGAGCAACAAAGCACAGCACAGCACTAAGAGGAGACCACGAGGTCACCCTGGGACCTGAAGAACGAGCTCGGGTCTCCCCGACAGTGTGTTGACTCCTCTGAAGACGCAGTGGAGGTTGGGGTGCTTGTCCTCCCCAGGGCCAGCCTGACCAGTGGCTCTGGGAGGAAAATCCCCCGGGAGATGACCACCCAGAGGCTCCAGCATCTTGTCCTTTTACTGGCCCCAAACACCCTACCAGGAGATGCCACCTGCAGTCGTTTGCCACGGACTTCAATCCAGACCCTGTGGTGGATGGGAGAGAGTGAGTGATGGATGAGAGGCTGGGGGGATGGAAGAGGAGGAAGAGAAGGAGGAAGGACAAGAGGAAGAGGAGGAAGACATCAGGGATGAGGGCCCCAGTGAGGACTCTGGGCAGGCTGCTTGGGAAGCATGCATCTTATTGCCTTCATTTGAGGAGGGAGACGGAAAAGGGGTCCAATTCGCATTTTGATAAAAGTCTTCAGACTCCACTGCTGCTGTCACGGAACTGCAGGAGAGGCACTTCCCTCGTCTGTAAAGCCTGCTCTGGTGGAGATGACTCATGTGCTGCTGACTTGAAAGCCTGTCTGGGGATGGTGGACTTGATTGAGAGGGGCTGACTTAGACATTCTGGGGGCAGCCCAGCCTGGGCCCTGCCTGTCCGAAGATCACTGGATCAGCTAAGCTTCCAGAGCCTCTGCTGCCTGCCCCGCACATCCAGTAGCCCTGGGGACCAATCCCTGGTGAGATTTGTACTGGTCATCAGCAGAGCTTCTGAGTCAGCCCTGAGGACAGATGAGGGATGGCCCCTCAGAGCAGCGGACCCTCAAAGGTCATCGCAGGACCGAAGGCAGTGGAGTTGCTAGTTTCCCTGTGCTGCTCTCTCAGGCCTGGGCCCCTGCCGTCACCCACACTTGCTTCACTCAGACATACAGTCCATGCCAGGCCCTGACCCTACAAGCTCCCTCAGGAGCCCATGACCCACTGACAGCCCACAGATGACACCAGAATCCCCAACTTTTGAGGAGATTGACCTCCTTATTTAACCCCCCTTGGAATCTAGAATACATTAAGGATGGGGCCCCCCAGACAGTGGGCCAGTGGGCCCAGAGCAGGCTGTGAACACGGGGCTCCCACTCCCCACCCAGGACCGCATGGTCCTCGGGCCACTCCCAGCATCTGGGTGGGTTCTCTGAGCCTGGACAGAGGAGGCAGGTTCTCCAGCCAGACACCCCAGGATGGGCAGCGTCTTGCTCCAGGTCAGCGCTTCACCCCGCCCTTCCTCTGCCTTTACTGAGCTGACAGACCCAGAGGATTCCCTCCTTTGCAGGCCTGGGGTCCAGCCTGTAGCGCGGATCTAGCACCTCTGGCTTCCTGCTTTAGCTGTCCCTGCCCAGGTCCACAGACATTACCAGGCAAGGCACTGAGGGGCCCACTGCCCCCTGGGGCATGACTGTCCTAAGCCCCCCGGGCCCCTGCCAGTGCCCTGCACCTCTGGATCAGGGTTGGAGATCAGGAAAGCTTTGCAGCTGCCCCTGCGTCAGGCAGAGAGAACAATTCCTGGGTTAGCCACCCAGCTACTCGAGACCCTCACGGTCCTCAGAGGCAGTAGCCTTTAAGGGTCAGGCTTCGCCCCTCCAGCAGCCCATGTTGCCCTCAGGGTGCATGGCCCTTTGAGGTGGTTCCCCTGTGGGTGTTGTCTGGCCCTGCACCTCCTGGGGGGGATGTTCCTCCTCTCTATTTTACAGAAGAGAAAACTGACTGTTGGGAAGAGCAGCTGAGGTTACTGATGGAGCAGCTGCTCCCTAAGCTGCTCCTGATCTGGGGTTTGTTTTCAGGAAATGGAGGTGTGTCTCATGCTGAGAGATTCTAGACTCAGGGTGACTTAGAGAGACATGGGACAACCCTGGGAGACACTGGGAGAATTCGACAGACTTGGGGAGAGCGTGGCAAGGCTGCCCCACTGGTTGCCTGGCACCCCGGGTATCAGGGCTGTTCTTGGATCCTGTATATGAAAGCACCTTTGAAACCCCAGGACAGGCAGGACCTGCCATGCCGTTATCAGGGCGGTATCACCCCCATTAACACTGAGCAGGAGGGGGTTAGAATGGCCACTTCCAGCCTTTCTTTGTTTGTTCCTTTTAAACATCAGATAAATTCGTGAGGCTTTCTGAGAGGCAATGTACAGGTTACTAAGATGTTTGTGTCACAGGGGCTGGGGGCCCAGAGGGTAGACAGAGACCCAAATAGCCACCCCTCAGTTTCTTCACTTGTTAAGCAAGTGTTGAAGTGAGTTTTCCTGAAGGCAGCTGTCATTTCAACCCTAAGAGGTGGGGAAATGAAATGCTAGGGGAGAGATTTCTTTGCTGGATCTGGGGGGAAAGAGTGGATAATTTTTCACTGGACGTCCTTCCCCCCACAACCTAGTGGTTGAAATTTCCGTAGAAACGTTTCTATTTTTCCACCACGAGCTGAAGTGCACGTGAGTTTTCATGACCTCTCAAATGCCTCTCTGGAGGACACAAATGCTCCTTTCTCTGATGTCCACTTGGAGATTAGAAATGCTTATCTTCAGTAGGGCTTCCCCAGTGTCACAGCAGTAAAGAATCCATCTCCAGTGCAGGAGATGCAGGTTTGATGCCTGGGTCAGGAAGATCCCCTGGAGAAGGAAATGGCAGTCCACTCCAGCATTCTTGCCTGGAGAATCCCATGGACAGAGGAGCCTGGTGGGCTACAGTCCATGGGGTTACAAGAGTTTAACATCACTTAGTGATTAAACCACTATCACCACATTTTCGATACTTTTAAAACATAGGCCAAGTCGTGTGAGCCCCACATGGCAACCTTCGACTTTGCATATTCCTGTTAAGTCTGTTCCCCATGACAATCAAGGCTGGCACATCTTCTGAACTGAAGGNGTTACAAGAGTTTAACATCACTTAGTGATTAAACCACTATCACCACATTTTCGATACTTTTAAAACATAGGCCAAGTCGTGTGAGCCCCACATGGCAACCTTCGACTTTGCATATTCCTGTTAAGTCTGTTCCCCATGACAATCAAGGCTGGCACATCTTCTGAACTGAAGGGTCAACGTGGGGCCCTCAGGTAGCTCCTGCCCCAGCACCCTGCCATGGTCTCTCCTCGCAGGAGCTCTGCTCCCCTAGACAGCCTTTTCATCTCTGACAAGTTCCCTGGCCTTGAAGCCACAGAGACACATGGGAACGAAAGCAGCCAGACTTCCTGCCAGCCCCTTCTGAGTGGTGCAGAGAGCTGCATCCTGGCTTGTTTCCCATGTTTCTCCAGGAGGTCACATGGGGCGAGGGGGCAGGGGTCTTCAGGAGGCATCCCTCAGACAGTCCCACCCAAATCCGCGCACACTGGATTTAGTGCACGAAGAGGACTTCAGCTATCGCAACAAGCCTGCCAATGTGGCCTTGGTGAAGTCTCGCTCAGTGGGGGTTTTCAAATTGGCCAACTTAGAGGAAGACATCAGTCGAATTACGTTCAAACTGTGGTGCTGGAGAAGACTCTTGAGAGTCTCTTGGACAGCAAGGAGATCAAACCAGTCAATTCTAAAGGAGATCAACCCGAATATTCTTTGGAAGGGCTGATGCTGAAACTGAAGTTTCGATGCTTTGGCCACCTGTTGCAAAGAGCTGACTCATTGGAAAAGACCCTGATGCTGGGAAAGATTGAAGGTAAGAGAAGAAGGGGATGACAGAGGACGAGATGGTGTCACCGACTGATTGGAGTTGAGTTTCAGCAAACTCTGGGAGAGAGTAAAGGACAAGGAAGCCTGGTGTGCTACAGTCTACGAGGTCGCAGGGAGTCAGGTGCAACTGAGCAACTGAACAATGACAGATTGGTCAAATGGATACTAGAAACTAGAAGAATCTGCTACTGCACCCAGAGTCACCTGCAAAGTACTAATGATGGGGTGGCTGCACCCAGATGTTCACTCTCAGAGTCTGGAGGCTGGAGACCTCAAGGATGTAGCCTCTGGGGGAGGGAGGTGGCATCTGTCCCAGGCCTCTCTCCAGACCTATATCTTTGGCTTATCCACATATCAGCCCAAGATCTTTGCCTGTGTCCAAGGTGGTTCTCCCTGTGGGCGTGGGCATGTCTGTGTCCCTTTCTGGAAAGACATCAGTTTTATCAGGTCAGAGGCCCACCTGCCCTTGTATGGCCTCATCTTAACTGATTACATCTGTCAGGTGCTATTTCCACTTCCGGTCACATCGGGAGGTGCTGAGGGTTAGGGCTTCAGCATAAGAAGGGTGGTGGTGGGTGCACAGTGCAACCTGTCACAGACTCTCAAAGACCCAGGCTGTGTGATTCGTAGGTGCTGCGGGTTGCAGGAGCCAGTGTAGGCACATACCTGGTCCTGTGTCCCTGTGTGGATGCTGGTGCTTGAGACCTACCAGCCAGGTATCCTCACGGGACACCAAGAGGAGGCTGCCTGGACTGGGGCATGCAGAGTGGGGACCCAGGAGGATTGGGGCATGCCAGGTGGGGACCCAGGAGCAGTTTAGTTGGTGACAACTTTGAGAACCCAAGTCAGAGTCATCAGAGACCTTCCCAGGGTCGGCATCTTTAGCCAGTCCCAACATCTTTTATTCAAAGATAAAACCAGTGACATAAACATCAGGACTGGGTTGACTGCTCTTCGAAACCCGTCTTCTCTGCACCCTGTTGTGTGTGAGTGTGTGCACGAGCTTGGTGAACCTGCAACTGAGAAAACCTGAGGGAATGTGGCTCCCAGCAGGCCTGAGAACGCTTTTTCCTCAAGCAGAAGAAACTGGCTCAGGGATAACAGACGTCACGTGGAGACTTCAGAGGGACCAAAGCCGTCCGAGATCCCAAAGAGCCCTGTGGCCCCGAGACAGCACTGCCGCTGCAGGAGCTCTGGCCGCCTGGAGTCCTCGAGTCCCCCGAGGACACTGTGGGGTGAGCCGGTGCAGTGGGGGCTGCCTGCTTCTGCCCAGTCTTCCGGTTTCAGACGAGTGCGACCCGAACCCGGGTCGGCCGACCCGTCGCTGCACTCTTCCCTGAGGGCCCTCGGGAGTCCAGTTCAAAAGGAAGTGGTTAAAAATGGACAGCCGGCAGGGAGGAGCGGGGAGGGACAGAGGCCCAGCGGTTGGCTAATTGGAGCGCGGCCCCGGCTGGGGGGGAGGCTGCGCCCCAGACAATGTGCTCCCGAGATGGGAGCTGGGAAGGCCCGGCAGGATTGTTATCGAATTAGTTGAAGTCAGAACCCCCCTGAATGCAGGAAAGAGGAGAGGGGAAATGAAGGCCCGGGTATAATGCGGCCTAAGTGAGGGGCCCCATTCACTGCCCCTGAAAAGGCCGGCTTCCTTTCTCGGGGACAGAGGAGGCCAGCGCACTTTTGTCTGGCTGGGGGCGGGGCTGTGCTCGGAGGGTATACTTACCTACAGCCAGTGACAGGCGGGGGACGGGAAATGGGGGCATTGAAAATAACTCCTAGTGCCAGCGGAGGGGGTGACAGCAGACACAATCACTGGGCACTCATCAAGAGGCTCCAGTGAGCCCCCTCCTAGGGGACTTCCTGGGACTGTGGGCCTGGTCACCTAGGGCAGGGGGCCCTGCCCTCCAAAGACCTCGACCTCCCCCACCCAGTTGTGCGGCTAGGCCATTAAGTTCTCTGTCTGCACTTAAAATCTGGAGATGTAATACGTGCTCCAGTGGCCGACCACGTGTGCAAGAAGTAGATCTTAATAGTTGAATTAGAGAATAATATTATTGAAAGTGGAAGTTAAACCTGTGAAATATGGAAATGGACCCGCCAAAAACCTGAACAGCCAAAAATAAGGGGGAGGGGATCATGCAGGTTATGTAAAAAATAAATACTCAACAAAGTGCTATGCTCAGTAAATATTTGTTGAATTCACACATTAATTAATTTTCCAGATGAGATTTTCCTAATCCATGTTTTAAAGAGATTAGGGATTAGGAAGGAGGCAGGATCTGATTATGCAGTGGGCCCGGAGGAGATGAAAGGAGCATGGTGTGTGTGAGGTTTGGGGGCCTGGACGGCTCAGGGGGAGCCCAGGACAGGCTGGCCCAGCCCTGGGTAATCCCCCTATCGGAGAGGCTGGCTTGCTATTCACAGTCACCCCCACCCCATGGCGAGGGAAAGGCTGCCATGGCCACTCTTCCCTCAGAGTGTGGGCAGCATGCCCTGGATTAGCTGCCGAATCTCCAGGTCCCGTGCAGTTAACCCTCTCATGGGGGATCTGAAAGGCCGGGGGTGCAGAGGGCCCCAACTCCAGACTCCAGGGCTTTGCAGAAAGTGAGGTGTCCAGCCGCCACCCCTGCCTGATCCAGCGTTGCCCTGACCAGCCCTTGATGGTGCTCGCTTTCCCCAGTGGCTCCTGGAGTCAGGGCTGGGTTCATGGCACCTGCCTTGTTCCAATTGCCGACAACACTGAGCGACACCGCTGGCCCAGGTTTCTCAGCAAGGGGCCTTGTCAGGGTCACAGAGCTGCTGATGGTGGCCCTTGAGAACCCACTGACCCCCATGGACCCTGGCCCAGCCATAGCCCTTTCCTATGTTGACTGCACAGGGCTATCTGGGGAACACCAGGGATACCAATGGGTCACAACTGGCTTTTGGGAGGGAATCGGGCTGTTGGCCCTTTGACTTCATGTCAGGATGTCATGGGGAGTCTCATTGTGCTACTGCTCAGTGGGGGCCATGCATTCTTCCCATCCAGGGATGGGGGTGGGCAGGCCTGCCCGGTGCCCTGCAGGGACAAAACAGTGTGGACAGCAAGTCCTGACCCTGTCGAGGTGCCTCGGCTAAGCCTCACCCCCCTGTTCTGGGGCCTACAGGAGCTCTCTGCCCAGCATTGCGTGTCTTCTGGGGTCTTTGATGTTGACAGGGACCTTGACCTGGACACTGGGGAGCAAACACAGCCATGCCCAAGTCCTGGGCTCATTCAGCTGTTTTCAGGAGAAACCTCTGGGTGGGCTTGGACCTGTGCCCTTGGGAGAAGCAAACACACAATTATTCATCACGAGACACCCAGGGTCCCCACGTGTGTCTGGTCTGGGGAGCAGGAGGGCCTCCTGGCAGCCCAAATTGCCCATCTCAGAGCAGACCTGGGGCTCCCAACCNTTGGACCTGTGCCCTTGGGAGAAGCAAACACACAATTATTCATCACGAGACACCCAGGGTCCCCACGTGTGTCTGGTCTGGGGAGCAGGAGGGCCTCCTGGCAGCCCAAATTGCCCATCTCAGAGCAGACCTGGGGCTCCCAACCCAAGACAGTTTGTTAGGGCCTGTGGGGTAGACACCGGCCACAGTAGGAAATGACATGTGCTGTCTACTTTTCCTGGGGACCAGCAGTCTGTCTCCTGAGTGGCAGCAAGGAAATGGCCCCCAGGGAGGTGAGGTGATGGGAACTGGAGACCAGGTCTGGGGCCCGATGAGAGGAGAGGCCTTTATGAAGGTGTTCAGCAACAGTGTTGCAGTGAGTGACTCTGTGACATGTTCCAGTCTCACTAGAGCCTCGCAGAGAGGGGGGGACAGAGGCATTCCAAGTGTCCTCTGTCGGGGAGCCTCGGGCCTCGCATCTGGTCCAGGAAGGGAGCATCGTATGAGAGGCTGAGCAGCCCACGTGGGGTTGCTGTGGAGCCGAGGCCTCCTGTGTGTTCCACCTTGTGCCCACTCCAGGAGGGCAGACATGGCCCACAGAAGGAGCAACTGGCCATGTCGAGACCAGAGTCTGAAGGATGGTTGTGGTGGAGGAGGCCTTCAGGCAGGCGGACACATCCGCACAGGTGCCAGGGTGCCAGCTCCGTCCACTTGCATCTCCAAAAGAACTTCCCAGAAAGAGTTCTCACCCAGCGCCTTTATCCCCTTTTGATGACTTGGGGAGAAATTCGAGATTTCAAAATCCTAGGTCATTTAATTAACTCCACTCCTCCGAGTGCCCCTAGTGTGTGAGCACCCTGGACAGAGGGCCCTGGACTGGCTTCCTTTCCAGCAGCACGTTTGACGACCTTGGTGCCTCTGGCCTGCTCTCAGGGCATAGATCCTGAAGGTTTGCTCCGGGGAGCCCAGTGCTCATCCTTTGACAGTTCCAAGAAGGAAACAGAGTGCATTTGAAGTTCAGAGTCGCTGGGCTGAGCTGGTGTAGGAGTGGATGCTGCTCTAAGGCAGCTGCCTGCAGACTGATCACCTTCTCTGCTTGTGGGCAGCAGCTGCCAGAAGCCCCATTGCCTGATTCGCTGGCCTGTGGCAGGTTGGCCCTGAGATCTGTTTCCATAGCCCTGGATTTGAATCCTGGCTCTGCCATCTGTGGGGGCTGCCCTGGTGGCTCGGATGGTAAAGTCCCTACCTGAAATGAGGGAGATTGAGGTTTGATCCCTGGGTTGGGAAGATCCCTTGGAGGGGGGCATGGAAACCCATTCCAGTATTCTTGCCTGGAGAATCCCACTGAAAGAGGAGCCTGGTGGGCTACAGTCCATGGGGTCCAAAAGAGTTGCACATGGCTTTCACTTTCTGCCTTCTGTTAGCTGGGTGGCCTTGAAGACATCATGCTGCCTCAGGGTGCCTGTCTAAAGGCACCTGGCCTCTCTGGCTGTGGCAGGGAAATAGGCAGTTCAGCACTCCTGCCCAGTGTGTCCTGTGTCCAGAGGGCCGGTCTTTCTGCAGCCCGTGAGGGTCCGAGTCGCAGTCAGGGTGTCAGCCCTCAGGGTCTTACCTCCAAGGGGTGGCAGGAGGCCAGTGGAGTGACTCCACAGAGGCACTCCTGGCTCTGTTGACCTGTGGGACTCAGGACTCCCTGTTGCAGGCAGTTCAGGATGTTCAACTCGCCAGATGCCCGGAGAGCCCCACCCTGTTTGTGACAACCAAGTGTCTCCCAGCATTGGCATTGCTGAGGTCTCCTGGGCAGCGGGACCCCCAGTGAGGGGGCAGCGGGACCCCCAGTGAGACCTCAGGACTTGAGTGGGAGCCAATGATCTCCTTTGAAACAGTTTCCTGTGCTGCTCTCAGCCAGGACCAGGAGTCTCTGGGAAACTGTGGGGCCTGCAGGTCCAGGAAGCCCAGCTCTCTGCCCTCACCGGCACCTCAAGCCCCATCTTGCCCTGGCCCTCCATGGATCCCCCTGCCCAGTGATCAGCATCAGGAGATGAGTGAGTGTGATCAGCCCTATTGAGGCAGGATCTGGGAGGTGATGCAGCCAGTGAGCTCAGGACCGGGTTGGGGGGTCCCATCCACACGGCCTCTGGCCTGAGCATCACCGGTTCTCTATGTGAAAGGTCTGGTCTGAATGGAAGCCCAGTTTGGGGGCCCCAGGCTTGTCATGAGGCTGCAGATGTCCACGAGACTACAGCTGAGTCATGGAGAGAGCGGGGAGGGGTCTCTTCCTGCCCCCTTACAGCCTCTGTCTGGCTCTGAACAGGGACAAACTAGTGACCCATCCAGATCCGGGGGTGTGCCAGGCCGGGGCGGGGCACAGCCTCTGAGGGCACAGGGGACGTGGCTGGCCTGGGTTGTCTGGCACCACTGTGGCTTCCCTCCAGGACCACATGTGAAGGCAGACGCTCTTGGTGATGGAAGGAGCCCTCACTCTTGGTGTTTTTCTTTTGCATGAACAGGCAGGCGTTCATGCTCTCATACAAGGTGGGAAAAGAGACTTACTCTAGCCCTCCCTGTGCCTGGGGGATGGGGAGTGGCCATGGAGATAACTCTGCAGGATCCACACACACAAGGGCATCTTGGGATTCTGAGTCACTCAGAAGGGAACACTCTGGGCTCTGGGGGTGCTCGGGGAAGGACTGATATCAAGTGGCATCTGGTGGCACTGAGTGTCTTAGTCAAAAGGGTGGGATGTTATGGCTCCAGTGACAAGAAAAAAAGGAGTCGTTGATCTGGGGAGGGTTTATGCTGGAACAGGAAAGAGACAAAGAGATAAAGACATGAATAAACCATAGACTGGGATTCACCAGCATGGTCACTCTCAGAACCTCAAGAGTCCCAGCAACACCCCGCATTCAACAGCAGAGATTGCAGCTCCACTGTGGTCCTGATGAGGTTATCCCAACCTCCACACCCACCCCATCGTGACCTCAGACAGGCTGGACCCAGCCTGGGCTCCCTTTACCTGAGGGGTTTGGGGATGTGACCTCCATACAGGGTACTTCTCAGGGGCCAGGCCAGCAGCACTGGGTGTGGAGTGGCTGTGGGGGGACTGTGTTTCCTCAGCAAGTTTCAGCTGGAAGCGCCCCAGGTTTGGGGGGAGCTGGGCACCCAGGTAGGCTTCCTGAGACCCCAGGTCAGGAGCCTTTGTCAACGTCGATCTACTACTACAAATGCACCTTTTGCTTTGGAGTTTGCCTGCCAACTGATCCAGGAGCCTCAGCCTAACCTCCCCATTCCCTGAGTTCTGGGCCACAGAAGTGTCCTGTAGGCTGGGACAGTCTCCAGAATGGTCCAAACTGGATGAATAAGAAGGTCTGGTTAAGGATGATATTCTAGGAAAGTAGCGGCAACTAGTTGCCTTCTAGCCCTCCAAAGCTAAGTTGTTGTTTTTCAGTCAGTAAGTCCTGTCCAGCTGTTTGTGACCCCATGGACTGCTGCATTCCAGACCTCCCTGTCCATCGCCAACTCCCAGAGCTTGCTCAAACTCACATCCATTGAGCCGGTGATGCCACGAACCATCGCATCCTCTGCTGCTCCCTTCTCCTTTTGCCTTCAATCTTTCCCAGCATCAGGGTCTTTTCCAATGAGTCAGCTCTTTGCATCAGGTGGCCAAAATGTTGGGGCTCCAAAGCTAAGTGACAAGGCCCCAAACTGTTTCTTTCATTTTTTCTCCTGCTGCTCCATTAGCAGAATCCTTACTCCGCACAGGAAATAATGGAGCACTTTCTAGAGACATTTACAAGAAGGACCTCTGACACTTTTGGGCTGCTTTTTTTTTTCTCAACTACAGAAAAATTGGCAATTATTAGTTTCATCTTGTTTTAAAAAGTAACCCAGGTGTGAATGTCCAGAACATAATTATATTGAATTGTTCTATCAGGAAATAGTCTGTTATGTACTGCATATACTTCTGCAGCTAAACTTGGCTGTTGTGGGCTTGCAGCCAACTGGATTGCAAGGGTGGTAGGACAGGCTTCCAGGTGGTATTGTCTCTATAACCCATCCAGCTCTGAGTTGTTGCCTGGGGAATGTTCTCTTTGTGACAGATGGGGAAACTGAGGCGAGGAAGGTGGTGTGCTCTGTAGATTCAGAGTCTAGACCCCCAACCAGAGTGCAGACCTGCGGGCAGCCTGAATCAGGCAGCACAGAAGATTCTCAGAGGTGTGTGAGTTTGTGTGTGTGTGTTTGACACTCAGGTCCAATTTCAGTAGCTTAAGCCTCATGATAATGCTGATAAAATATTTCCAAGACATGGTCTAAGGAACAGATACCATACACTAAGCTGAAGGGATCAAAATCCAAGAGAATTTGAGGTTGACTGTGTGTCCAGGATTCACAGGGCTGGAAAGGGCTATAATTTAAATCTACTTTATTGAAATATAGTTGATTTGCGATGCTGTGTTATAATAATTTCTGATGCACCACCAAGTTATACAAACACATGCATTCTTTTTCATATTTTTTTCCATTATGGTTTATTACAGACTGAATATGGGCTTCCCTGATAGCTCAGTTGGTAAAGAATCCGCTTGCAATACAAGAGACCCCAGTTCGATTCCTGGTCAGAAGATCCTCTGGAGAAGAGATAGGCTATCCACTCAGGCATTCTTGGGCTTCCCTTGTGGCTCAGCTGGTAAAGAATCCACCTGAAGTGCAAGAGTCCTGGGTTCAATCCCTGGGTTGGGAGGATCCCCTGGAGAAGAGAAAGGCTACCCACTCCAGTATTCTGGTCTGAAGAGTTCCATGGACTGTGTAGTCCATGGGGTCAAAAAGAGTCATACACGACTGAGCNAATGTTGGGGCTCCAAAGCTAAGTGACAAGGCCCCAAACTGTTTCTTTCATTTTTTCTCCTGCTGCTCCATTAGCAGAATCCTTACTCCGCACAGGAAATAATGGAGCACTTTCTAGAGACATTTACAAGAAGGACCTCTGACACTTTTGGGCTGCTTTTTTTTTTCTCAACTACAGAAAAATTGGCAATTATTAGTTTCATCTTGTTTTAAAAAGTAACCCAGGTGTGAATGTCCAGAACATAATTATATTGAATTGTTCTATCAGGAAATAGTCTGTTATGTACTGCATATACTTCTGCAGCTAAACTTGGCTGTTGTGGGCTTGCAGCCAACTGGATTGCAAGGGTGGTAGGACAGGCTTCCAGGTGGTATTGTCTCTATAACCCATCCAGCTCTGAGTTGTTGCCTGGGGAATGTTCTCTTTGTGACAGATGGGGAAACTGAGGCGAGGAAGGTGGTGTGCTCTGTAGATTCAGAGTCTAGACCCCCAACCAGAGTGCAGACCTGCGGGCAGCCTGAATCAGGCAGCACAGAAGATTCTCAGAGGTGTGTGAGTTTGTGTGTGTGTGTTTGACACTCAGGTCCAATTTCAGTAGCTTAAGCCTCATGATAATGCTGATAAAATATTTCCAAGACATGGTCTAAGGAACAGATACCATACACTAAGCTGAAGGGATCAAAATCCAAGAGAATTTGAGGTTGACTGTGTGTCCAGGATTCACAGGGCTGGAAAGGGCTATAATTTAAATCTACTTTATTGAAATATAGTTGATTTGCGATGCTGTGTTATAATAATTTCTGATGCACCACCAAGTTATACAAACACATGCATTCTTTTTCATATTTTTTTCCATTATGGTTTATTACAGACTGAATATGGGCTTCCCTGATAGCTCAGTTGGTAAAGAATCCGCTTGCAATACAAGAGACCCCAGTTCGATTCCTGGTCAGAAGATCCTCTGGAGAAGAGATAGGCTATCCACTCAGGCATTCTTGGGCTTCCCTTGTGGCTCAGCTGGTAAAGAATCCACCTGAAGTGCAAGAGTCCTGGGTTCAATCCCTGGGTTGGGAGGATCCCCTGGAGAAGAGAAAGGCTACCCACTCCAGTATTCTGGTCTGAAGAGTTCCATGGACTGTGTAGTCCATGGGGTCAAAAAGAGTCATACACGACTGAGCAACTTTCACTTTCACAGACTGAATATAGTTCACTGTGCTATACAGCAGGGCCTGATGTTTATCCTTCTGTATATAAAAGCCTACATCTGCTAACCCCAAACTCCCAGTCCATCCTGCCCCTACCAGTCACCCCCTAGGCAGTATCAAGTCTGTTTTCTATGTCTGTGTGTTTCTGCTTTATAGATAAATTCATTTGTATCATATTTTAGATTTCATATATGTGATGTCACATGGCATTTCTTTCTGACTTACTTCATTTAGTGTGACAATCTAGTCGCATCCGTGTTGCGGCAAATGACATTCTTTCACTCTTTCTTCTGGCCGAGTAGTATTCCATTGTGTATATGGGCCACATCTTCTAGAAGGGGCTATTGTTGACCTCTACGTACATATTTGTTTACTTAGTTATTCATTAGATATTTATTCACTCACTAGACGTATATTCCTTTATTCACTTGGATATTTATTAACTTATTAGTGTTTATTTACTTATTAGACAAGTACTTATTTTATTTGTTATTTGACATCCGTTTCTGCCTGTTCTGTCTCGCCTTAGTTGTGTGTTGTTTAGAGGCTGCCGCCCGCTGGGTACTGGCCTGGTCACCATGAGCCTTGTGGATTGAGTTTTCAGCACTGATTTCTTTCCAAGTAGCACAATCAGAAGTCAGTGTGAATTACTCCTGGAAGCATTCACCTCAACCAACGAGAGGAGAAAACTGTTGGCTTGACTGTGCGTCTCCTCTCTGGACGTTTAAGATGCGCGGTCTTGATCTATTTTAAAGTGAGCAGCAGGCGGGCTCCTAAGAAGAGGTGGATTTAGCTTACAGTGATATCTCTTGGTTGAGTTGGGGGCATCAGTGGACTCCATCTTGAAAACAAGTTTGCTTCGGCTCCACTGGTCCTTCTGCTCTGTGATAGTGGGGCTATGTCCCCAAGGGCTGATCTTTTCCTTGCTCTCCCAGGGGCTGCAGGAGGCCATTAGCCAGAGCAGTGGTAAAGCAGGGCTGGCTGCCCTCTGTGCCCACTCCACCCTTGTGGCCTCTTATGTTGGCATTTCAGCCACCGGCCAGCTTTGGCTCCTAGAGAACAATAAATGTGCAGGAAACAGCAGAGAGTTCCTCCGTGGTGTGTGTGCTTGTGCATGCACTTGTGTGTGCCTATGTGTGTGTGCATGTTTGTGTATGTGTGCATACTTATGGGCGTGTGACATGTGTGTGTATGTGTGTGCGCGTGTGTGCTTGTGCTTGTGCAGCTTCATGCATATGTTCGTGCATACTTATACATGTACATGCATGTATGTGCATGTGTGCTTGTATATGTGCTGTGTGTGTGTGTTTGCCTGCTCGTGTGTGTATACATATGGGTTCATGCATGAGTGCCTGTGCATGTGTGCATGCTTGTATGTGTGTGATGTGTGTGTGCATGTGTGCTTATGTGTATGCTTGTGTATGTGTGTATAGTTATGTGTGTGTGCAGCTTTGTGCATATGTTTGTGTATACTTGTACTTGCATGTAGGCACACGTGTGCTTGTATATGTGCTTTGTGTGTGTGTTTGCCTACTCGTGTGTGTATGCATATGAGTTCGTGCATGTGTGCCTGTGCATGTGTGCATGCTTGTGTGTATGTGTGTGACATGTGTGTGTGTGCATGTGTGCTTATGTGTATGCTTGTGTATGTGTGTACATAGCTATGTGTATGCAGCTTCATGCATGTGTTCGTGCATACTTATACATGTACATGCATGTAGGCACACGTGTGCTTGTATATGTGCTTTGTGTGTGTGTTTGCCTACTCGTGTGTGTATGCATATGGGTTCATGCATGTGTGCCTGTGCATGTGTGCATGTGTGTGTGTGTTTGTGTGCATGCTTGTGTGTATGTATGCCTGAATGCTTGTGGGTGCACATGTGTGCATGCTTACATGTGTGTGCTTGTATATGTGCTTGAGTGTGCATACACGCTTGTGTTGTCCTTGTGTGTGCATGTTTGTGCATGTGTGCACCTATATGTGCGCTTTGTGTACATGTATGTGCACATATGTGTGCTTATGCTTGAATGCATGTTTGTGTGTGTGTGTGCACGCGTGCATGTGCATGCATGCCTGTGTGCATGGCTGAATGTGTGCATAGGTGCTTGTGTGTGGATGTGTGCATGCCATGCCTGGCAGCTGGGGCCTGGGCTTGAGCCTGCAGGCAGGAGGCTGTGCAGCGCTGCTCTGTCCCCTTGGAGCGCGGCGCCGCAGTGGGCAAAATGGACGACACATGAAGAGAAGACAATAAACAGCTTCCTACCTGCCCCGATAATGGGCGAGCTCTACAGATTGATTAGCCCTCACGTTGGCTCTGGACGTCAGTTTGGGAATGACAGTAACAAGCCCCCCAAGGGCTCCGCTAATTTGCACCCCATTCACCGCCCCGTGAAAGCCCATCAGAGCCGCGGAAGAGCTGCGCGCGCCCGACCTCATTCAATGGGGGCGATCGCTGGGAAAGGGGCCAGTTTTCACAAAGCCCAAAAGAGCAAATTGGCGGAAGCTTTGTTCTTCCTTTTCCCTTTCATGCCGTCTTGCACTAGTTAAGCTCCTCATTTGTCCCCGCCAGGGCTCAGGGCTTGGGTCACCCTCAGACTGCCTTTTCAGGTGATCTCCCTGCACCACCCCCAAGCCCAGGCCCAAATGGAAGGTGGGGGCAGGGTGGCCTGAGGTGGGGACACTGCAGGAATCTGGGCCTCCAGGCTGAGACGGGGCGGGGCTGGACCCTGATGCGAATGCCAGAGATGCCCGAAGTCCATCCCTCTCTCCGTCCTCGTGGGGTGGCCCTCCATCCCAACACTTCCGGAGTCTTGGAAGATAGAGTGGAGGACAGCTTGTCCTCTGGCCTGAGTCACAGCAGCCTTACTTGCACCACGGAAATTACAATGAATGAGGCAGTGGCTCTTGGCTCCGACCCAGCAAGTGCTGTTCAGCCACCCCTGTGCCTGGCCCTGTCCCTGACCCCTTCAGTCCCCTCCTGACGTTCAGTGTCAAAGGGGCTGCTTTTAGGACTCAGCCCCATAAGGGATCGTCCCTCTCGATCCTGGGATGGGATTCCTGGGCATTTGCTTTACTGGATTTCATGCCTCCCCCGCCCCCTCCCTCAGCACTGTTCTAAAAGTTCTAACCAGCAGCACTTTGGGTGGGAGACTGGAGGGACTTCCTGCGATAGGACAGTGTCACCTAGGAAGGAAGGGGTGGGTGTGCCCTGTATCCAATTGCCAGCTTCCAGGGAGCCTCGCCTGTGGAAGCTGCTTCCAATCCCATCCTTAGCGCTGGCAACGCCCCGTTTGTCAGGCAGGGGCCACCAGGCCAATGGCATGAGCAAACACAGATTTTCAGATTCCTCAGATTAGCCAGTGATGGGGTGGGAAAAACAGAAAAACAGCCAAATCTTTATGCATTAAACATGGCAAACCCATCAAGCCACAGATACAACCATTGTTGCTTGGTTTCTGGACACAAATGCCACCCCTCTCACTTTGTTGGGGGTCGGGGGTGGGGCTCTGGTTGTAATTGTAAAATTGTGATGGCTGTAATTTGCCGCTCAGATTGTGACTGGCTGGGAAGCCACAAGTGGGCCGGTGGTGCCCAGCGGTTCAACTCAGGGAGTGATGGTGTGCAATCCCCATAGAGAGTCTGAGCTCACCTCCCACGGGACCAGGCCTCTAAACATCCAAGGGGTGGCCTGCCCAGAGGTGTGGGTTGCCAGCTGCCAGCTTTGTGCACGATCTGCTCTAAGCACCTCATGCTCCAGCTTCAGGTTTCCCCAGGACCCAAAGAGGTGGGGCAACTCATAAGTGGATCCACTCTGTCCAGGCGAGGAAATGGGGTCATGCCCACCCAAGGTCACCACAAACAAAGTCACAGCCGGGCTGTAGACCGAGGACTCGCAAGGCCAGGCAGGCGCCCTCCCACGAGGCCTTGCTGCCCCTATTAATCCTGCAGGTCTAGATCGCTATCAAGGCTGCTCACCCGGCGCAGTGATTCAGAAGCACGCAGAGCAGAGGGCGTGGCGGGGCAGTCGAACGGAACGGCCCGGAGAGCTGTGCCCAGACACGTGTCTGAGTCTCGTGGTCGCTGGGTCAGACAGGTCTGGAACCCACGGTCATGCCATCACAGCCCCCTTTTCTGAACGGCACATGACCAGCCCTGGGGCAGGAGCTCAGCATCACTCAGTGAAAATGTTTTCCAGGGCCCTGTGAGCAAGCGAAGGCAGTTTCCCTACTAGATGACGTCTCCTTCATCCTGGGCGTGTCTGAAAACCTGAAACTCCCGGGCCTCGGGTGGGCCCACACCTGGCACCTCTCAGCCCTTCTCTCTTTGTCTAAGCAGCAATAATGCCTTTCTCAGTTCAAACTGGACAGGGAACATAGTGTAACAGGTGGCTTTTAGGCGCTGGCTCCAAAGGTGGGAGCCCCAGTCAGCCTTGCTGAGCCCCAAGGTCATGGCAGGAGTCACCCTAAACCGTCCTGGAGGAACCAGAGTAGCAGCCCCTACCGTCAGAGCATCTTCAGAGGTGAACTCTGTCTCCAGACTCTTTTTCCACCCACATAGCATGTAGGGCACTGGCAAGAGACAAATAGACAGGGTGAGGGCTGCATCTTGACCTTGACCTTGGCCAAGCTCTCCTGCAGACTTGCCCTTTTACCTGAGACCCTGGCGTGGTGCCCTGGGTGTCTGCCTCTTGGGTATTCCCTTCAGGCCCTCTATCTGGGGGGTCGGCAGCATCAGAACTAAGCCCAGGAGTCTGCATAGACGGATTACGCAGTTGTTGAAGGGGTTCATTTCAGCCAGTCGGGCTGTGGTCACAAGATCACTCAAAGACGCAGTCTCATCTGCCGACCGTCACTGCCCCTAGTCTTGACAGTCTGTCCTGAGCTCACAGCTGAGGGTCAGGTGCAGCCTAGGGGACATCCCCTGAGGGGTGGTTTCCTGTTAGAAAAATAAGTAGGTAGATAAATAGGGCAGGACACGATGGGCTGGAATGAAACGGGACAGAAGAGAGTCGGCCACTGGTTTGAGGGGTGGGCAGGTGCTCCTGGACTGTCTTGGGGAGAAAGTACCCATCTTGTGGATGCTCAGCAAGGCCCAGCTGAGGCCACAGCCCACTGTGGCCCCTCCAAGGCGTGCTCTGGACCAGCCTCCCTTAGATGGGTGGCAGCACCCCTCAGACGGGAGACAGCATTCTTGGGAAGCTGGGAGCCAGCCAGCACTGGCAGGTGGGCTGCACTGCCCATCTCCCCACACATGGTCTCTGCTTGCTGTCGCTCCCTGGTCCCCTCCTGGTGTCCTGTTCTCGGAGGACCCTGCGTGCTGGTGGCTCGCTCACTGCGTTCCCCCTCCGGTTCTTTCCCATTGGGCGTGGAGGGATGGCCATGGCCTCCTCCTGCCAGCCCTGCCCTCCGCCTCGGGGTGCCCTCGGGCCCTCTGATTTCCCCTCAGCTCTCACAGATTCTGCCCGTGTCCGCACCCTCATTAATCAATGTCAAGCACGGCATCGCCAACAAGGGCGGCATTCTTCCGCAGCCCTTCAGCCTCATACATCCCATTGTCCAGGACCGATTCAGATGGCTAGAAAACAGCCGATGCAGCACATAAAAGAGATGAGACAAAAATGAAAAGAATCGAGGGAGAAAAAAGAGGAGGCATTTTTTCCCCTGAAACACTCGAATAAATACTCGGCAATGATAATTTAAATTATTCATACATTTATGAAAACATCCATTGAAAAGTGAAGTGTATGATGCTCTTTGTCCATTTTGCTTGTCTCTTGTTTGGGATTAATCTTTACTGTAATCCGGGTTGGCCATGCCCCCCTTACAAAGGCCACACTCTCTTTCCATGGGAAAAATGTGCCTGCCTATCCCAGGGAAAAGTCGGGGGGATATTTGTGCTGATGTGGCAGTTGCCAGGCCCTCACGATACTGGACGGGCTATGTCCAAATAGTGTCCGACCAACAAAAAACCCAGAGTGGTTCTCACGTCTGTGCCAGCTCGGCGACACATCAACGCCACGGGCTGAGAGCCGGCTGCAATGGCCACTCAGAGCATGCATGCATGTGGGTCCCTGGGCCTCAGCCCCCTCCACCGAAGGAGCATCAAAGCCCTCCAAGCAACAACCCGTCTGGGGGAAAAGGGGTGGGCCATGCATGGCCACACTCCTTCCAGGAACCCGTGGGTTTCTGGGGGTTGTGTGACCCAGTGGGACCCTGGGTGGGTCTCCCTGCTGGACCCGGCCTAGGTGGGTGGACCCTGTGCCTATTGCAGACTGTGTAGGTGGGCATTTCTGTGTCTCCCAGGACCTGCAGGAGGAGTCAGGGTACACACTGTCGTTAGGGCCACATCTGGTCTCGTGGAATGAAGGCCCAGGCTCCAGCTTAAGGCTGCTGCTGTTGCTGCTAGGTTGCTTCAGTCGTGTCTGACTCTGTGCAACCCCATAGACGGCAGCCCACCAGGCTCTGGCGTCCCTGGGATTCTCCAGGCAAGAACACTGGAGTGGGTTGCCATTTCCTTCTCCAATGCATGAAAGTAAAAAGTGAAAGTGAAGTCGCTTAGTTGTGTCCGACTCTTCATGACCCCATGGACTGCAGCCTACCAGGCTCCTTTGTCCGTGGAATTTGCCAGGCAAGTGTACTGGAGTGGGGTGCCATCGCCTTCTCCGAGCTTAAGGCTAAAGACATTTAAATCATTCTCCATGTCACAGTGGGTGGGATCGTGGCCAGCGGNAAGTCGCTTAGTTGTGTCCGACTCTTCATGACCCCATGGACTGCAGCCTACCAGGCTCCTTTGTCCGTGGAATTTGCCAGGCAAGTGTACTGGAGTGGGGTGCCATCGCCTTCTCCGAGCTTAAGGCTAAAGACATTTAAATCATTCTCCATGTCACAGTGGGTGGGATCGTGGCCAGCGGGCGTCAGCAGCACACTGGAGCCAATAGATTTCTGACGATCAATCCAGGGACGATTACCCACCATCCACCCCCACCCCCANCCCCCACCCACCCTGCCTCCTGGGCCCCCAGCCCTTCCCAGGCCACTGCTGCCCCTGACAACCCAAACCCACCGTCTAGGATGGTGCCAGGGTCTTCATGTCATTAAATTTGGTGTCCAGCCCTTGTTCCTGGCTGGAATGCTGCAGGGACAGAGGGAGGAAGAACGCCCAGCCCCAGGCCAGGGATGTCGTTTTTATAATGCCTCCCCTCCAGAGTTCCCCGATCCAAGTTTTGGTATTTTTGAAACTCCTTCCAAAGCGGGACAAGGCCCAAAATGGAATTCACCCCCACGCGGGATTTCGCGAGGAAGCTGTGGTTTTCGGCTGTGTGTGAGTTGTCCGGCAGCAATTTATTTTCCCTGGAAGTGACCCAGAATCTCGGCTCGATGGCCAGCGCGCCAGCTCGCCAATGCGGGGCCTGGTGTTGGGGGTAGGGTGGGTGTGGCAGGGGGGTCGTTTGGAGGCTCCTGGGAACTGTGCGGAGGCTGTGGGGCTGCCCCCCACCCTTGGCTGCTCCAGACTTATTTGGTCTGGAATGGGAGCGGGACCCCATGGGAACAGCCCTCCTGGTTGGACTTGGATTTACGGCTCTCTGGTTTGGGCCAGGTCAGAACCCCAGAGGAAACCGCTGCTCTCTGTTCCTTGTTCTGGATGAAACTGATGGCTGGAGTGCCTGGAACGCGGGCAGCCACTTGGGAACTTGGCGAGAACGCAGCTGGTACCTACACCAGTCCAGGGTGTGGATGGGGCGCCAGCCACTGCGGCCAGGCCCGTGGCTTCTGGGAGCAAACAGTTTTCACCCAAGTCACTGCTCCTCTGTCACTGTGTCTAGTGCAGCTGTTTTTTTTTTTTTTTCCTAATGTGGGAATGTTCTTGAGAGACTCAGCACGGCTCCCTCAAGTTCTCTGCAAGCTCTGTTAGGGGCTGGCTGGGTTGCCCTTTCTTCTATCCAGAAGCACCGGCATGCTGCCTCACTCCCTGATGCAGTCCCCCCAGACAAGGTGTTGGGGGACCCCTCAGCCATGCCGCCTTGCCCCCCACCCCTTCTCGTCTTCCTCCCTCCTCCACCACCAACGTTGGGGTCTGGGAAGGTAGCCAAATGCCACCGAGGACACTGGAGCAATAAATCATCTCTCGTCCAACATCTGCAGGCCCCAGGGGCTAGCCCCTTGCGGCCGCAATCCCCCCACCCGGCCCCCTCTGACAAAACACCTATTGTCGTGGCCGAGTGAAGAAGACTCGATTCCACTTACAAAGGGCCTCTGAAGCCAAGTCGCGGGCTGCCAAAGGAGATGCCTGGCTCGCGGCGGGGAGCCCCCCACACCGTCTTTCTTCCCCCCTGGTTCATGCTTTTCCTCTCTCGTGGGGGTCCCCCAAAGCCTTTCATTCTGGCTTCATATTCACATAAAGACATCAAGAAAAAAACCCAGCAGAAAGAATTATTAGGCATGGCTGTCAAATGCTTTATCAGGAAAGCAGGGAGGGGGATTGGGTAACCCTTTATGCGCTGGCCCAACAGTCTTATTCTGGAGAGACCCCAGGGACCACGGGGCAACCAGGCCCCAGGGAATCGTGGGCCTGGGACTAGACACCGGTCCACAGCACACAAGCACACACCCGTGTGCAAGTCTGCCCAGAGGCTCACACGTGTTCATGGGGACAGGGACACAGGCACACAGGTGGGGAGCTGTTTGTTAGCAGACTTCCAAATCGCTGCACTTGGTCAGAGGGTCCTAGGCCACTTTCCTCAGGGAAAGATGCTCTGGGCCTTCCCTGCAGCCCTTTATTCTTTGTTTCAATCTGCCAAGAGTTCTCCTGTCCTGTCCACACTGGCAGGACCTCATCCTCTTCTACCTAAGTGCCTAGGTCTTTTCCACCCTTGGCACTGAGATGTGACTGAAACTACCGGTGCCCTGGAGGCCAGAGGACGGTGCTTCCCAGGGTGTATGGTGGGACAAGGGCGTGCCATCCTCTGCACATGGGTTCAGAAATCGGATAACCCAGCTGGCTCTTCCAGGGAGTGTTCTGTACTTAGGCAAGGTGTGGGCTGCCTGGCTCTTAACTTCTGATTTTCTGCTTCCCTCCTCCCAGCAAAGGGCTTCTCACCCGACAGTTCTGCAACCTGCTCAGTTCTAATGGTTTTCTGAAATGGGGCAGTGGCCACAGGGCCCAGCTTCCCCCAGTGGGAGGAGGGCTCCCGGACGGGAGGGACGCCCAGGTCTGGGGTGAATGGCCAGGAAAGGGGCGTGTCCACACACTGCTGCCGTGGAGCCTGTAGAATTTGCAGTGAGGGGCACCCCAGGGTGGGCAGCTCTCGGGATGCGTTTTCGAGCCCGCCTCCTGGTGCACAGAAACCGAAAACCGCATGCCGACAAACGGCTCCCTCGGCAAACATTTTTATTTCCAATTAGCAAAAGAAAAATTGCTAATTTGCTGCAGTTGGACCAGGCTGATGTCTCAATCTGCAGAGTGTCAGTGCAGTGAAAGGAAGTGTTTCACACTGTGCCGGGGAGAGCGAGCGTCTCTAAAGAGGGTCAGGGCAGCGGGCCCAGAAACCAGATTGACTGGCCACCGCGCTAAATTACTCACACAAGACACACATTGTCTGCCGTGCCAGCCCCCGGAGGACCTGCTTTCCCATTCTCTCCCCTTGGAGCCGGGCGGGGGAAGCGCCCGAGCGTGGGAGGCAGGGCCGGGCTGGCGTGCCTTCGGGAGGGGCACGCTCATCTTCGGAACGGAGAGAGGCAGAAGCCGGGTTAATGATCAGCCAGGCCTGTCTGCAGAGCTCGGGAACAGGACGATAAAATTCTCCCAGAGCCCGGCCGCAGCCCTGCACCCGGGAGATTCGAGGCCAGATAATGTCCTCTGAGAGTTAATAACTGAATAGGCCCCAGAGAGGGGCCGGCTGGATGCTGCCAGGCAGGGACACGTAACCTGCCGCTCTGACCCCTACCCGGCTTTGCCCCCAGCCTCTGAGGTGAGGATAGGGGGGTGGAGGCCCCTCGAATCGCGGGAGCCATGTCCCCAAAGTGAGCGAGCCTCCTGTTACAGCCAATCTCCTCTGCAGGACCCATGGTGTAGAATAAGGATCCAGACCGGTCAGGGCTCCTTGGGGAACTGGGGAGGCAGCCATGCTGGCCACAGATGTTTGGCGCCGAGGTAATAATAAACCTCTCCTGAAAACCATTGACCATGTAACCTCGGACAGTGAACGCCTGCGGCAAGGCTCTGCAGGACGGGCTTGCCTGCGTGTCAGACCAGCGCTTCCTCCCACACAGAGGATCCCTAGTGCCCACAGGAGCAGGGGTGGGGGGTGCCGGCACTTTGTTCTGAGTGCAGCCCCTGCTGGCCCTCCACCCAAGGACCTTCATTGGTGCATACAGGTTCCAGATTTGCCCATCACCCCAGTTGGTTCACATCTATGGAGCTGGGCCTTTGTGCCTTACATCAACCAGTACAGCTTTCAGGCCTGATTCGGCTCAGAGGCACCTGCAGGGCTGGTCCAGTAGGTGCCTGCAGACCTCCTCGTGTCCTCTGCCTCTGGTCAGCTCAGTGAGCATTGGACCAGCTCCCCAGGGCCTGGGAAATCTCCAGACCAGCACTGGCTGACTCAGGCTGAATAAGTCCCACCGTCCTCAAGTCCTGTTTCCCACCTAAGGGATTCTCATCTATCTGAAAGGCCAGATGGATGGTGACCTTCAGAATGATCCAGAAGGTCCCAGCCTCAAAGCTGCTCTGATGAATGGAGTGAGTCCTGCTGCTGGGGAAACAGGAGCACAGAGATGATGGTGGGCTGGAGGCCTAGAGGCCACCTGCTCACCTTCTGGGAGGCCAACTCTCCTCCCCACCTGGAGAAGGTCCTTGCCAAGACCTCTTAGAGATAGGCTGCCTGGGTGAGAAAGGACCAGGAGCTCAGCCTGGCACAGCCCTGGGCACAGCACCCCAGCAAAGCCAGCATCCGCCAGCCATGCTATACCCTGCAGTTGGAGCACACACTCTGGAGCAGGGTGCTGGAGCCTTGCAGTCAAGTCATCTAGTCCCTGTTTGGGGAGCAGCATCTTACATCCCAGACGGTGGTCATAGAGGTCATGGTCAGCTGGGGGCCGGCTCTGGAGTGGCCAAGGCATTAGACCACTGTGTGCAACTCTATTAATAGTAAGAAAGGAGACACTGGAGTAAGTCTGGCAGGGCCCCAGCCTCTGTCTCAGTCTGATCCCTAGGGAAGAGCCTCTGGAGGACAGAAGCCAAGGCCTGGACTTGGTCCCCCAGGTGCTGGAGTATCTGCTGCTGTGTGGCCTCGGACAAGTTGCTCAGCCTCACTGAGTTGCCTCGTGGCATAGGAGGGACAATCAAACCAGATAATGTTATGTGGGACTTTTTTTTTTCTGCAAGATACAAATGGCTGCTTGGTCTTTGTGCAAATAAAAGAAGAATGCCCTTTGTGTCATCCCTCCCTGGTAAGGGGTAGGGGCTCTCAGTCCACTGTCCACCGTCCCTCCTTTCTTCTGTGGGGAAGCCTGCTGGGATGTTCTAGACCCCTGCCAAGCAGCCTCGCTCCAGACCCCTTTCAGGGCAGGGCCTGTCCTCATCCTGGCTGCACGCCAGAGTCACCAGGACCTCTTACAAAATGAGACACCAGGTCTACACTCTTGACGAGCCTGCCTTGTGGGACCCCTTTGTCCTGAGTGGACCTAGTCTGTATGTGCTGTATTTTCTTCAGTCGAAATAGTTATTGCCCGTCTGTCAATCATGGAAGAGTCTGGCCTCAGCTGTACAGACGCACAGCACTGTTCCCAAGGAGGCAGCATGGCGGTTTTGCATCCAGCCTCTCTGCACTCAGCCCCGAGCCCACGGCACACACACGTGCTCACAGGTGTAGCTAGGACACAAGTGTGTGCACATGTGCACAGAGCACAGCCATGCACACACGTGCACAGACATGCATGCTTGCACACATGAATCCCTCGTGGAGAATCACTCTCCCACCATCCTGAGGCCCAGGACCCGGAAGCCCCTCTCTGAGTTTGCCTCGTGAGGAGAGATGTGTGCAGGAAAGCCTGCCAAGGATGGGAGGAGAAACCTCTCAATCGTGGCTTGTTGCTGTTCTGTTCCCTGGATCCCAGGGTCTGCTCTGCATGGCAGAGAACTCATGGCTGCCCAACAGGGGCCCCATGAGGGGAGGGATGAAAGAGGCACCCACAGGGACAGCCTCAGCAGCAGGTGCTGGTACCTGGCACTCAGGTCCCTGAGGGACCACCCCCCAGAAAGCAGGCAGCTCGATGGGATAGCTAAGGGCAGCAGTAGGAGGTGACCTGCCCCCCAGCCTGCCGGTGGCTGCTTGGGAGCCCAGGCCTGGTTTGTGCTCCCCGAGGCTCCGTGCAGGCCCAGTTCTGGGGTTCCTCATTTCCCAGGAAGGCCTTGCTCCTTCCCTCATTGGTAAAGGGTTGGGGCTCTCAATCTACCATCCACCATCCCTCCTTTCTTGGTGAGCTCCCAGCTGGGGAACCTGCTGGGACGTTCTAGACCCCCACCGAGCAGCCTCGCTCCAGCCCCCTTTCGGGTCAGGGCCTGCCTGCCCCTGCCCTGACTGCACACCAGAGTCACTGGGACCTCCTACAAATTTAGATACCCAGGCTACACCCATGACATTTCATGAGTTGGGGCTAGGCCCAGGCATCAGCGCTCCAGCCCCCTTTCCGGTCAGGGCCTGCCTGCCCCTGCCCTGACTGCACACCAGAGTCACTGGGACCTCTCACAAACTTAGATACCCAGGCTACACCCATGACATTTCATGAGTTGGGGCTAGGCCCAGGCATCAACATTTTGCAGAGAGTTTGGGTGTTTCCATCATAGGGCTGGGATCAGGAGCAAGAACCAGAGCTCAGCCTTCAGTGCTTTGGCCAGAACAGGTTCTGTGTCTTCAACTTCATCTACCCTTGATGGTTTCCACACCTGTGATTTGGGCATTTTGCATCAAAGGAGGACCAGAGAAAGTTTGCGGCTGGCCCACTCTGTCGTGGAAGCCTGGGGCTGACTGCTCTCAGGGGGACCAAAGAGGCCCAAGGGGCCTTCAGATCAGCCACGTGGGCTGCAGCTCCAGGGATCCCAGAAGTGAGTCTGGGCTGGGCATCTGCCATGGGACCACCTGTTCACAGGTGTGCCATCCACCGAGGGCCCAGATGAGGCCCACATGACCCCCACCTCCAGCCTCCGTCAGTGCCAAAATGAAGGCCTCTTTCTACCGTTAGGGAATTATCGCGTGAACGCAGCCAGGGCTAATCGTAACCAGGGCACGGCTAATCGCAGTGTTGATTATGGAGTCACTATTGATTTTCTCAGAGGCGAACGTTTCTCTCATTTACAACACCTGTTATCTTTTGACTAATAGAAGTGACACTGATGAGTCGAAGTTCATCTCTGGACTCAGCTCCTCCCCAGCCAGAGGGGCGGCACCTCCCCACGCAGGTGTGTGATTGCCGCTTCTCCTCCACCACACGCTTTAAAAAGTTGTGACTCAAGGGGGAATGTCATTCTGGCCATCACAGTGTGTGGTGTTGAATCTAGAGTAAAACTGCTTGGATGTTTTTTTCTTTGGATTCACTTAAACTTACCCCAAACCTGCTTTTCTTCTCATGGGGTGCAGGGAAAGACCACGAATTTGAACATTTGGACCACACACTAATGTCATAGCCTGGGAACGCATTTCTCGGCAAATCACAGACTTGATGTGAATGTCATGCAGCCCCGGCGCTCAGCTGTGGGACAATGTGCAGCCAGAATGAGGAATCACCGTGCCCCCTGAGCCGCGCTCTGGGTTTCATCTCATCGCTTTCCTCAACTCTAAACACCGCAAGAGGACAGACAATTCCTTCTCCATCAGAAGCTATATCTCCTTTTCTAAGTATTAAGATAAAAAAGGTGTACTTTAGGAAATTTTAAATATAATGGAAAATCCATTGTACTGATCAAGAGAATTGTCTTTCAGGGAAGCTCTCATGTGAGGGAAGGAGGCAGTAATCCATCAGCCCGGTCTGCCCCTCAAATAGATAATCAATTTCCCTGAAAGCATCAATAATCAGAGTGGACATTTATTGCCCCTTGGATGGTTTATCTTTGGGGCTGGGGACAGCAGGGCCGTGATGAATACCAAATCTGCCAGGGAACACAATTAAATGCCGTGAGGATAAAGGATTTTATATCGTGCACCAAAAAAAGCAATCAAATTCATAATTGAACTCCATCACATGAAATCAGCCATAAATAAATAAATATCACACACACCCCAAAGCAAGGCACTGGAGCCCCATGTTATAGGTCAGGCGACAGTGTTGCCAGCACTGTGTTCATTTATCTGCCCGGAGTGTGTCCGTCTCCCAGTGACCCAGTCGGCGAGTGGGACGTGGTCCCCTCCTCCCAGGCAGGCACTCAGGGTGGCCACAGCCAGCTGCTGCTTCTCTTAGTGGGGAGAAAACATTGTCCTGGGCTGAGGTATACTAACTGGCATCAGAGTTGTGCGCTCATCTGGCTGCCAGCACCGTGCAGTCCTGAGGGGGATGGGAGGCAGAGGAGGTGGGTGACTGGTGGGGTCCAAAGTGTTTTGGGATCCTCAGGACCAGGGAGCCTCTGCCTGTCCCTGGAGGAGCACTTGCCCTCTTATCCTCCAGGCAACTGGAGGCTGCATTCAAGGTGACCTTGAGCTGGTCCAGTGAGAGCTTTAGGCAGGCCTCTCAAACCCTGGACCTGGGGGTTCTTGTCTCTGGGAAATGTGCTCATTTCCTACTGGACACAGCGTTAGGGGAATCCGGTTTCGGGGGGGACAGTTGGACCCCCCTCTTGGGGCAGAACTACAGAGCTAAAAGCAGGGGCAGAGGGCACTGCCTGCCCATTTGGTGCTGGCTTTCTGGGGGAAGGAGAGATGTGCTGGTTCTGGTTCAGGTCTGTTTGGACTTCATGAGCTTGATTTTTGAAAGAACCTTGAACACGTTAGCATTTAAGGTCATATACACTTGGCAAAATGTGGCTTTCAGTTTGGAAGGGAAAAAAGGCATAAAGGGCATTTTGGACACAAAATAGTTCTTTAAAACAGCATTTTGATGAGTTAAGTATAAATAAATCAGAAACACACGGATTTCATTTCCTTTAAAATACCCGAGGGCTCAAACACTAGCGGGAAAAGTGCCTGGCAACGGCGGTTTGGGATTTTGACAAACCCAAATATTTTGAAGAGGTTTCTGCAGTGTTTGCACCCAGGTCTCCTCGTCTGCCCTGCCTTCGTGTGAGCACCCAGTGGACTTGTGCCCACCTGCCTGTGATGGGCACGCAGTCCATGTGTGTGTGTGTATGTGTGTGTCTGCGTTCATGCATGTGTGTGGGCAAGTGCGTGAGGACAGACAGCAGAGAATAACAGCAAGGACAACCAGAAAAGAGATAAGCCTTTGAGACTTAAAGCATGCAAACTTTATTTTGAGATGGAATGGGGAAATAAAAAGCCTGAGAAACTAACTTGATGGCTTTGAGGAAAGGCTCCATCCATCTACAGTGGGCCCTGGGATGAAATCAGGGAGGTCTGCTCATTGTCTGAACATCTGGGCTACAAGTGAGAACCCCAGCTCCACCCCTGGAAATGTCAGATCCGAGGACAGAGCTCCTACAGCAGCCAGATGTGTGAGCTGGGAGGACACAGCCAGTGGGCCACAGGCACCACTGGGCCCTGCAGGGGGCCGTCACTTCTGTGGGCAAGTGGGTGGTCTGCCTTTATCTGTGCTCCTGGGGTGGGGGACCACCAGTCTGGGTCACTGCTGTGGCTTCAGTTGGGACAACTTGGCCCGGGGGTGTATAGCTGGTGCTGGACAGTTAGGCCAATTCCAGGGTGCTTTGATGAAACACCAGCTTCCCTGCTTAGGTGATTCAGGGACCAGGAAGAAAGGCAGAGGCCATCTTCCTTCTCATCCAAGCTGGAGGGTAGTCGGCGGGGAGATGCTCTGGACAATCCCTGGTGATGAGTTTTCTGGTCTCCTCATGAATAAACACAAATCGAGGAAGAGCTTGTGGGGCAGTTACTCATAGTCCCAGAGCTTGCTCCGCCGTTTTACAAACTACTAAAGTTTGGGGCTACCAAAGGGGAGCACAGACGCACACCATGGTTGCTTCTAACACGTGGCCCTCTTGGTGAAGCCCCAAGCCCAATTGCTCAGATAGGATGTCAGCCGGTTCTTGAGTCCTGGGTGCCGTGCACACACGCAGCCTGAAGCCTGCAGCTCTTATCTAGAACATCTGGCCCCTTCGTGGCTGTCTCCGAGACTCTGAGACCAGGCTGTTCACTCAGAGACGTAAACAGAGGAGCTGCCCGCCAAGGCTGGCCCTGACACGGCACTCCTCACAGTGTTCCTCTTGGCGTTCGATTAGAAAAAGAAAAAAAAAAAAAAAAACTTGCAATCAATACTCAAAGTTGGATTTTGAGCTCCTCTGCAAAACTGGGCTTGGAGTGTTTAATAACAAGGTTCCTCACTGCTTGGCCTCTAGGTTTATAATAAAAATAAATATTTCCCCTTCCTGATGTTGAAGGCAATGCCAACTGCAGGGAGGAGCTTGGAGGCGAGAGGAAGCAATTGGAGACGCTTAAATGCCGCAAACATAAGCCCTCGGGGGTNTGGAGTGTTTAATAACAAGGTTCCTCACTGCTTGGCCTCTAGGTTTATAATAAAAATAAATATTTCCCCTTCCTGATGTTGAAGGCAATGCCAACTGCAGGGAGGAGCTTGGAGGCGAGAGGAAGCAATTGGAGACGCTTAAATGCCGCAAACATAAGCCCTCGGGGGTCTTCAGGAGCCGGGTACCTTGACGGGACCCCAGGGACTGAGGATGTTCCCAGCTGAGTTCCGACCTCTTCTCTAATTGTACAGTGTAAACTAATCAGCGTCCGATGCCTTTTCTCTTTATGACCAAGACAGAACAAAGCCTCAAATTACTAATTACACAAATACAGTGTCTTTTGCTAATTGGATTGGTTAATGTTAGTTAATAAAGCACTTTAAAGATAGGCATGTGGTATGAAAGAGGCAATTCATACGTTTAATAATAGGCTAATAACTGTCAGTGATGGCTAATCAGCCCTTGTCGCATGTACCGACCGTCGGACTCTCTTTCCAGGCCTTTGGATGGCTGGTACAAATTAATGCCTTCACAGGAGCCAGCAGGCCCGGGAGCCCCTGCCCTCCTGCAGCTCGCATCCCTTCCCGCCTGCAGCCCGTGCCCCTTCCACCCTGTGAGGGCTTGGCAGTGCCTGCTGACCACAACCCCGGTGGCGGTTTGGGGCGTTCATCCTCTAAGGAAAACCGAAGCCCTGTTATTTCTATTATTTATGAAAGAGCCTTTGGTTAAACGATTAGGAAGAGGAACCAGAGGCCTGCGTCCTCATCCCGAGGCCAGAGGCTGAGCCATGTTACTCGGTGACCCTGGGCAAGCTCTTTGACCTTCACAGGCCTCAGTCAACTCAGCTGGAAAATCAAGTGAAAGGACTGTAGTGTCTCAGGCAGGAGCTGCTGAGTGGAGGTGCATGGAGAGCAGACTGTGACAGCCCCGAGTGCAGGGGCCTGACAGTAGAGGGTCTGCCACGCCCGCTCAGAGCCAACGCCAAAAAAGAAATCAGGCTTTGTGGACCCCCAAATCGGGCCCCAGGACCTGGGTCTCCGGGCCCCTCTCTGGACTGGCTGAGTGAGATGCAAAGACCAGGTTCCCTTGTTTCTGGCCACAAAGAGCTTCCTCCTCTTCCACCATGAAGAGCACCTGAGGGCAGATGCTAGTCTGCAGTCAGCTTTGGAGCTGGCATTCTGTCCTGGCTCCCATACCCACAGGCACCCCATGCGTCAGGTTTACACTCATCTGGTCCTCTGTTTCAAGATGTGGTCTCCTTGCTATATCCAAGGTTTTATCGATTCATCCAAGCAAATCTTTTTCTGTTAGAGGAAAACCAGACCAGAACAAACCACCTGCCGCGATCTGCCCAGTGAGCTGGCATCACCAACTTCATCCACAGGGACCCCCTCTTCCAAAACATCCCAAGGTGGGAGGGGTCTGTCCAAGTCCAAGGGCACCTCCCGGGAACGGAAGCCTGGAGAAGACCCTGGTTTCCAGGGAGGAAACTTGAACAATCGAGTGTGCGCAGATATGTTTGCTCCCGTAAATGAAATGCCCCAGGTGCGGATCCGGGGGACGAAAGCGACCCAAAGTTCTGCCTCCATCTGCTTGGCGGCTCTGCTAAGCTGGCAGCCCGCACCGAGCAGAATCTGTCTGTAAGAACATGAATGCGCCATAACCAGGACCGTTAAACCAAACCAAGCACCAAAGTGAGGCTGCGAGGACAAAGGGCTCGCCCACCTCCTGGGTCCTGAACGGGGACGGGGGGAGGGGCTGTGCTATCCAGGGTGGGCAAAGGGGTCCATGGTACAGGGGCCCATCTCACTCCTCACCCCAAGTACTGAGAAGTGGGACTTGTTTGTATGGACTTGTTTTTTCTGAGTAGAGCTGGCCCAG
Organism: Neotragus moschatus; assembly: GCA_006410615.1. Classification (NCBI taxonomy): domain Eukaryota; kingdom Metazoa; phylum Chordata; class Mammalia; order Artiodactyla; family Bovidae; genus Neotragus; species Neotragus moschatus. The sequence continues at coordinate 1,538,767 of SJYA01002443.1, read as the reverse complement.
CTTGAACCAGAGGCCAAGCTGAGGCCACTTGGGCGTCCATGCTTAAAGTTTCACCTTGAGGAGCTCAGGCTGTCCTGGCCCAGGAGCCGCAGCCAGCCCCTTCCCTGCTCCCCCGGCCCCTGGCAAGTGCAGGCCTGCTGAGCTCTGCTGTTGGGACCTGGGTCTCTGTCTCTGCGCCCCACCGCCCCTGGGGACCCTGGCTCTCCAGGGCCCCTGCCAGGTGGATTCTCGGGGGGTTGCTTGCACTGTCTCTGTCTCCGCACTCCCCCAGCCCTGTCTCTGTCTCCTCCGTCTCTCTCCTTCTGTCTCTCTCTGTTTGTTTCTCCCTCTGTCTCTGTCTCCCTGTGTCTGTCTCTCTCCCCTCTCGGTCTCTATCTTTGCTTCTCTGCCTCTGTCTCCTCCATCTCTCCCTGTCTCTGTTTCCCAACCTGGGTATGGGGCATGCTGGGCACCGCCCCTGCCCCCAGCACAGGCAGCACTTGCTCAGACCTTGTGTGGTTCACATCCTGGCTGACCTCAGTTCTCTTCTCAGTCTTTGGAAAAAGCAAATAAATTATGCTGCCGAACAAAATCTCCCAACTCCAAGAATAGAGCTTTAAAAATCCTACCAAGAAAATTTCTGAGGATGCAGTCAATGTTTCCCTGAGGCCATGTTCTCCCAGGCATGGGCTGGGTGGACCATCCCCGGCCACGCTGATGGCCCACAGACCAGCTCAGAGCTGTGGGGCAGGACCGGAGAGATACGTGGCCTGCAGGGCCCCCAAGTGCCCTCTCGAGCACACACCCCCACACAGACCTGGGGACACACATGCTCCTGCGCCCACTCTGCCCCCTGCACTAATGGGGGTCAGCTCTCTGAGACCATCCCGCAGGCGGAGGGTGACCTTGTCACAGTAAAGTGACAGGCACAGCGGTAAGCTTATCAGTGTGACGCCATCACGTGGCTCAAGCCTGTGTCCACTCTTGCTGCGGATCCCATGACTGATGGGCGCCGTCCCTCCAGGTCCGAGGATAGGGTTCCAGATGCCCAGGCTTACCTCTGGCTGTTGCAGGAAAACCAGAGAAGAGTTGAAGAGGCTCTTGCTTTGCTCTCAGGACTGTAAGCAGGAAGGAAGGCAGCAGGTGTGCAGGTGTCCTGAGGTTTTGGCTGCTGGACTCAGGCCCCCAGAAGAGCAGTGGGATCCAGACCTCAGGGGTGGGGGTGGGGGGGGATGCGGGGGTGATTTGTGCTCTCTGCATGGATGCGACCTCCTGTGCACCAGTGACTCATTAGAAAGAGGAGACACGGTCCACGCAGAGTAAAGTCATGGTCCACGCAGAGTAAAGTCATGGTCCACGCAGAAGTCAGGATGCTCAGCAGGTGCTTCGAATGGCTGTGTGTCACTGGTGGTCACGCTCTCCATGCTTCTGAGTATGTCACTGTGGCCCGAGGTGGGACAGGCACGTCCCCAGGCCCCTGTAGTGTCGTTGTAAAGTGGAGTTGACAGAGGACAGTTTCGGGCACTGACCTCCCCTCCTGAGGTCTTGGGAGCCAGAACTGCCTGTGGGGTGACAGGCAGCCTAGGTGACAGCCTAGGTCCATCCCTGATCATCCAGTTGGTTCTCCAAAAAGCGGTGGCGGCAAGGGTGCGACTGGAGCACCATCCCGGTTCCCTGGTGTCATGAGGACACACCTCTTACTCACACTTCCTGAGACCCCACTTCCCATTGAGAACCTCAGTGAGGCAGGCCCTGGTGGCCAGCAGGCCCGACCCCAGGAAGGGTCTCCCCATCTCAGGGGAGGTAAACCTTCCAGGATGCTGAGGGGCTTGAGGTAGAAATCCCAGCAGGGCTTTGGAGATTTCCCTTGTGACAAATCTGAGCACATCTTGTTGGAAAACAGGAAAAAAAGAAAGACAAGGAACAGGGTGGTTTCAAACTGCTTCCAATTTCACACCGTCTCTTCCCGGCGGGAGGCTGCAGCTGGGAATGTGCTCTGGGCGGGGGCCGGGCAGGCCGGGCGGCCGTGGCAGCTGTTTGCAGGATCAGGTGTTCTGGGAACCCAGCTCTCTAGCTGCTCCATGTCTTGGTCACTGAGCAGAGCTGCCTGGGGACAGGGGAACCTCCTCCAAGCTCACACAGCTTTCGGGAAGCATTGTGCCCACATTTCCGAGGACTTGAGACCTCCCACCTCCATCCTCTGGCCACAGTGTCTTTGCTGGGCCGGGGCCCGCGTGCTGCTTCTGCTGAGGACCAGACAATAACGGGCGGGTTTTTGTTCCACGAGCCATCCCGTCTTATGTTCTGTGTTTTCACCACCCTTTATCATGTAACGGGCCTCATAGCTCACAGGACATGGGGACACAGGCCACAGGCTAGGTTTACCCTGCCAGCCCTGCCAGAGGCCAGGGCAGCCCAGGAGGCCCTTGACTCCCTGCTGTGGTCTCTGAGCCCCCTTCTTGGTGGCTACTCCCCTCCCCCCACCCCAGGAGGGGGTCTCGGTGTCTGAGCCTGGGTGGTCACACACAGCACGGGAATTTACTTCCTCAGCAGGGCATCACTGTGCCCCTGAGGAACAGTCTGGTGCAGCACACATTCGCATGCCCCCATTTCTCAGAGGAGCAAGTCGAGGCTGGTGAGCGGGAACACTTAGGTACCAAGTACAGAAGAGTCATCTCTGAGCTAGGAATCTCCATGTTGCTCTGAGGCCTCTCCCACCAGGCCAGGCACCTGAAGGAGGAGGGTCCAGCTGATGCCCCTTGTCAGTCAGGAAGCCCTGAGAGGTGTCCCCAGGACAGGGACAGGCAGCCTGAGCCATGGGCTCGGCTGAGTCTGGGAAGTCCTCCCTAATTCCCTCCTGACTCTGAGCTGGAAATGCAGGAGGAGGGGGCCCTGGGGCAGGAGGTTGCTTGGGAATCCGAGGCCAAGTGGGAGTGGGTGGGCTGGCCTTGCTCTGTTGGTTCACCCTGACCCCCAGAGAGCAAGCCAGGGCCCTGGGGGCTCCTGGCTGCATGGCAGTTGCCTGGATGCTGCAGGATTCCAGAGGCTGCCCATTTTTCACAGCGGATCAGCACGGAATTCCTCGACACAGCTGCTGCTGTAATTGGGTCCCATTAGGAAAGTGTGCGGTCTTGTTCAGCAGCTCCCCCCCGCCCACCGCCCCCACGCACGGTGGTCTCGAGTTAGCGCAGCAGCTGTGACCGAAGCCCGGCTCTCGGGCTCTGCTGCGCTGTCTCCTCCCCCCAGATTGGAAACATCCCTTTGTGGGAGAGAGAACCCGGCTCCTTTTCTCACCCTCCCTTCTCTCCTCCTCACTGCCCCCCACCCACACCCCAAATGGAGCCAGTTCTGTGGAGGCCACACAACCTCCCAAGGGCTCCTGTGCAGCCTGGTTGGAATCCCAGCTGTGTGACGCTGGATGAAGAAATCAACCTCTCTGAGCTCAGCGGGCAAATGGACATTGCTAGAGATTATAGTGCCTCTGCAGTTGACAGTTTGGCTCCTATTACTGTCATTGCTACCTTATTACTGTCGGTAATGGAAACGATGTACCTCTGGCTTCGCCAGTTTGGAAGGTGGCCATCCTGAAAATGAGAGGATCCTCAAATATTTGCAGAGTGAAGAACTGGACTAATTAAAGGGTGAGGATTGGATGAGGCCAGAATTGGATGGGGACGGGCCTTCTGCCCCGAGGTCGTTGCCCCACAGGCACAGGGGCCACCAGGAGCTGCCTTTTCACATTGTGTCTTTCACTTCTTTGTGCCTTTGTGCTGCCTGACATGACTGTGGGAGTTGAAATGTGCGCTGAAATGTGGGGTGATCACTTCTGACCTGCTCACCTTTGAGTTATTAAAGGTGAACCCAAACCCCAGTGGGAGGGGTGAGAATTCAGTGCCCAAGAAAAGCCTGAATCCCAAGGGATTCATGGTAGGCGGGTGGGATCTTCACATTTCAGCATCAGTCCATATCCACCCCCACACCAACCTTGGGTCTCAGGACGTCAAACATGCATGTGTCAAGCAGTCATTGCCGGGATCCCTGACCCTTTCTTCCTCACTTATGATTATTAAAGATCATCTAACAAACAAGTTATCGATAAGCAGGGTCAGGTTGTAGTGCATTAATATGATTCTGTCAATATGCAGGTTATTTCTATAACTAAAAGGGGTTGAGGATAAAAGACAAATGTACGTGTAGAACCGATAATTGACCTGTGATTTATTTCCCCCTCGGGAGACGCTGAGGTGCAGAGTCACAGGGCTGCGGGGTCCCCCAGGCAGCTTCTCCAGATGGGCTGTCATCCAGGTATCCGGGTGAAGTTGGGCTATGAGGCTATCGGAAGGCCAGGAAGCAGGTCATATCCGACCGATAGGGGTCCTGGGAGGATGCATTTTCAGACACGAGTGGGCGGAGCCACCTCCAGTTTGCAATGGGCGGAGCCTGGTGTTGTTCAAGTGAACAGGATTGAGCACAGCCGGGAAGCCACAGGAGGCAAGTCCTACGCAGGCCTGACACCCGCGGTGGATGAACAGCGCTCTGGGGCTGCAGAAGGGTCAGGCACTTGGGGACTCTGGGTTTTTGGAACATGAAAGAACATTCTAAAAAATTCAGGACTCTTCGACAGGCATTCAAGCCCACATGCTTCTCCTAGTTCTTGGCTTCTATCTCTTGAATCCAGACCCTCAGGAGGAAACTCTGGTCCCTGATCCAGGAACAGATAGTTCTGCGGAACCTTCTCCTGATTTCCGGGGGTATGTGTCCAGTTCCCAGAGCTGGCTATCGTGAGGCCCCTGGACGCAACAGTGGTTCCTTTTCTAAGACTGAAAGTTACAGCTTGTCATGAGTCATTGATTGGACATGCCGCACGTCACCCTACTCTTATGATTTACGTGCGCTTCCTTCAGGGACATCAATCCTCTGGAAGCAGGAGGAGGAAGCTGTCCCCCAAGGGCAGGGGCAACACTGGACATGCATCTCCTCAGGACAAAGGCCTGCGGAGCCCCGACCTGGGCTCAGCCCTCAGCTTACCGCCTGGCACAGGAGAGGCTCAGACCCTGACACACTGTGGACCCAGCAGCTTCCTCCTGCCACTCCTGCCTGGTCAGTGCCCCCATCCTAGCTCCCTCATGGCCTGGGCTGTCAGACTGTTCTCTCTGTGTCCAGAGTTCAGCTGGAAAGGAGCCCCCAGGTAGCACCTCTGGGAAAGAACTCCCTCTGGGGCCAGGACAAGAGGGCAGGGGCTCCTAGGCCCAGTCAGGGCTGGACCCAGCCCACCCGGTTCAGAGAGAGATGACAGAAAGGGCTGAACAGCATCCAGGGATGGGCTCTGAGACTCTGAGCCGCCCAGTGTATGCAGAGCCTCTTTCGGGCCTGGGGGAGAATTCAGAGCCTTGGTTGGAAGGGTTCTGCCAGAGATTGGGTGTCCTGAGCTGGGGTAACCTGTACCTCTTCTCTCTTGAAAGGAATAGCTTTGGGGGGCAGACCAGGGGAGCAGGAATCCTTGCAAGTAATCCTCCCAGACAACCGCCACCGCAAAGGAAGGTGGTCATCCTAAGCTCTGCCCCCAATTTGGCTCATGTTCCCCCATGGCATCAGAGCCTTGTGTCTCAGACCTGGGAGCCTGGAGGAAAGGCCTAGGGAGGGCCTGGGTAAGTTGCTACCTGGGCCAGGAGCTGGTGGGAGTGAGAGACAAGACCCCTACCCAGATGGTTTAGAGGGGCCTGTGTTTCCAAGTTAAGGATCAAGGAATTGCCCTCTGCTGGGGGAGCACTTTCAGTGAGGGCAGATCAGGCACTGAGCTGTTAACAAGGTGGCTTGTGGGTGGGAAGGGGTTGGGGCACCGGGGGTGGGGAGCACTGCCCTTATTTCTCTGCAAGCCGGGTGCAGGGGGAACCCTGCTCTGTCAGGTGCCTGGGTGACCAGGAACCAGAGGCCGGGCAGCTCAGCACCTGGGCTGCCTCCTGTCATTCCTTTAAGAAGAAGCTGCCCAGTCCCACCCTCTGTCCATGCCCCTGACCCATCCTCTCAATCCCTGAGGGGCCGACAGCTCCCACCTCTGCCTCCCTCACTGTTGCGCACATGTGGGAAGGTTAATCTACCTCTCTGAGCACCTCTCTCGTCTATAAAGACTGTGGTGACAGCTCTTCCTCAGGCGTTCTGAATTTAACGCCTAGAGTGAGCCTAACTGGAGAAGACTCTTGAGAGTGCCTTAGACAGCAAGGTGATCAACCAGTCAATCCAGAAGGAAATCAACCCTGAATATTCATTGGAAGGACTGAAGCTGAAGCTCCGATACTTTGGTCATTTGATGCAAAGTGCCGACTCATAGGAAAAGACTCTGATCTTGGGAAAGATTGAAGGCAGATGGAGAAGGGGCAACAGAGGCTGAGATGGTTGGATGGCATCACCAACTCAAAGAATGTGAGTTTGGCAAACTCTAGCAGATAGCAAAAGACACGGAAGCCTGGTGTGCTGTAGTTCATGGGGCTGCAGTCAGACACGACTTAGTGACTGAACCACAATAGTGAGTCCACCATGGCACCCGGCCCTCCCGGTCCTCTGTTCTTTGCTGTTTCGCTGGTGTTCCTTTGGGCAGCCTCTTACAGGTCCCCAGCTGGTGGTGGCAAATGGGGCCCAGTGCCTGAGCTCTGTCCAGTGCCCCCCCCAGCCCACCACCACCCCACCCCCTCACCANAGTCCACCATGGCACCCGGCCCTCCCGGTCCTCTGTTCTTTGCTGTTTCGCTGGTGTTCCTTTGGGCAGCCTCTTACAGGTCCCCAGCTGGTGGTGGCAAATGGGGCCCAGTGCCTGAGCTCTGTCCAGTGCCCCCCCCAGCCCACCACCACCCCACCCCCTCACCACCCCAGAGCCCACCACAGCATATCAGCACAAGCTGAGCAGGGAAGACCCATGAACTGAAACCACATAGAGTCCAGGCCTTTCACAAGGTGGCCCTCCCTCCCCGCTGTGCAGATCCCCCTTCCTTCCCTGCTCCCTGCCCCCCATCCAGCTGCCAGCCAGCACCCACATCCATATTCTCCCTCAGAGGCAAATTGAACCCCCACCTGGGACTTGAGGACACCCATGGGCCTCTCTGCACCTGGTGGCCGCTTCTCATCTCCGGGCCAGCTCTTCTGCCCCTGCCCCCAACCCTGCTCCCCTCCAATTCCACTTTCTCGGGGGGGCCTCTGTGCTCATGCTGATGTTGTTGGAGGACAGAGTGGGCTTGAGCCACTGCCTCGTCCCCAGAGTAGCTGATGCTGGGATCAACATGCTTTTAAGATTTCTTTGAACGCCTCTGAGGCGCGTACCAAGGTGCAGTGCAGACAAAAGGCGTCCAGTGCTGCTTCTGGGAGGAGGTTGTGAAGGGCCCAGGACAGATTAGACCATAAACCTGGTATTGCGGGAGAGATTCACTCACTTACTCAGTCGTCCATCCCGGAGAATGGAAGGTGTGGTCNGGCGCGTACCAAGGTGCAGTGCAGACAAAAGGCGTCCAGTGCTGCTTCTGGGAGGAGGTTGTGAAGGGCCCAGGACAGATTAGACCATAAACCTGGTATTGCGGGAGAGATTCACTCACTTACTCAGTCGTCCATCCCGGAGAATGGAAGGTGTGGTCACCCGAGAGCTGCGGGCCAGGCAGCGTGTATGGTAGAGGGGCTTGTGCCCATGGTCGGGGGGGGGGGGGCGAGTTTTGCCAGCGGACAGAGTGTTCTGGGCACATCTGACAGCAGCAAGCCGTGCCCAGGGCTCTGGGGCCATGCAGGGCCGTGTGGGCCCGGAAGAGCCATCCACCCTAGACTCATGCTAATGAGGCCCTGCCATTCCACAGAGGTCGAGACAGAGGCCCCCACGCCTGACCGGCCTGGCGATGGGGTTTCTGCGGAAATTGAGGTGAGTCTAGCTAAAGCCTTTGCACGGAGCCTGGGTTTTCTGTTGGCCAACAGAGAAAGCAGGCAAGGTGGGACTTGACTATCACTCAAGCTGGGCTGGTTCCTCCTGTCTGACCCGGGGATGGTGGGGCTCCTAGGACCCTGACTTCAGGGTCCTGAGCAGGAGGCTTGGGGAATGCCTCCTGGGAGGGGAGGGGAGTGCGGAGATGCAGGGCTGGGAATGTAAACAGCGTGCGGAGGAGACCTATATGCGTTTCAGGCTGGGCCTTCTGAAGGAGCCTGGGTCCTCTTTCGTGCTGTACTTGACTGTGTAAATATTTTTCTTAGGAGTAAAGAGAGAGTCTCCATTCATTGGGTAGGATCTCACTTGAAAGAACTGAGAAGTATCTGTTTAGCCATAAAAGCGAAAAACAGTGTCCAAGGCGCCTTTCAAAAAAATCATTTCTGTAGCTCAAACACAGCCAAGCGGAGATTTTTTTTTTTTTTTTCTCCTTTTTTTTTTTAATGCAAAAAATAAATAAATATGACCCACTCCCAGTTGAGAGCTCAAGAGTTTGTGTCAACACCGTCGGAGCCTTTGCTATGGGAGCCAGAGCGGGCTGGCCAGTGACTAACTGCCCTGATGGTTCCTGGGGGCGCTGCCAGCAGGACACCACCCAGGCCACACCGCCGAGGGGGTGGCGGGGGGCTCCTGTGAGCTTCTGGCTGGGATTCAGGTGTGACTCCAGTCGGAAGGGTCGGCGTGTGGCTCCCTTCCACCCAACGCACCACCCGGCAGCCTCCCAGCCTGTTCCTCCGGATTCAGGAAGCCGGTCTCGGACGTGGCTGCCAGCACCCCAGCAGCTCTTTGACCTTTGCCCTGTCACTCCAACTCCCAAGATTCTGTCTCCTATCTCTAAAGCCGGGATAACCCCAGCTTGTGCCCAGATGGGGCTACCGTAAGCAGGACGGGGGAGCCGCCTTGGAGGCGCCCGGGAAGCAACCCCTCCAGAACCCCCGCCCAAGGCTCCCAGAAGGACTGTCTGCACTGTCCTCCGGTCACCGCTACAGCCCAGCACCGGCCACTGCGGCATTTACACCAGGGAATGTGGCCATCATGGTAGGACTTGGACTTGGACTTGGTCAGAAAACTCAGCCTAAGAATTGTTCTTGAAAAAGCTCGTCTTCCCAGGAAGGGAGGATGCATACATGAGGCTGTGGGTGTTCTTTGCAGGGATTAAGATGAGCTGACAACCGGGCGGTTTGATGGATTCTGATCAGCAGTTCATTAGGTCCATTTGAGGACACTGCTTATTTGGTCTAAAACCCTTCTATGACGGGAGGCCATGTGTGGTCCAAAGCAGCTCACCACGGGTTTGGGCTGGTGGTCACCAGCTTCGGGCTTGACCTGTCTGCCCGGAATGTGTCCCCCAGTCTTCTAGAGGGTGGCAGAGTGAGGCTCAGGGCCAGACCAGCATGGGAGGGGGCTCCTTCCATCAACCCCTGGGACCCCCACCCCACCTCCCAGGACAGCCTTAGGCAATGACCTGCACAGACGGCCCTAGCCCAGCCCACAGAGGCCCATTCAAGGGGAGGGGCCTTGTAATCATCTTTTAGCCACTTCTAGACACAAATACACCTCTTTGGGTAGGTAGAAATGTGGCTTTAGCATTGGACAGAGAAGAACAGGGTAGAAAGGCCTGGGCTTCAAAGCCAAGAGGAAGAGGTCAATAAGTGAGAACACTTGATGACCTCGGACCACAGGCTGGACTGGAGGCGGGGGCGCTTCATCTGTTTCTCTCTGGTTTTGGAAGCCACGTGTTCAGAGCTCCATCCGGGTTTCCTCCTGTTTGTACGTTTTCAGATCCTGTAATAACAGACTATTTCGAAGGGAGAGAAACCTTCTGGGATTCGTTTGTGACACCGAGCAGAAAGCCTAGCCCCCTCAGGGGACACGCCAGAACTCCAGAGCTGTGAGCATATGGATGTCTGTGTATGTGCGTCTCCTCTGGGCTGACTTTTCGGAGAACAGAGGCTATTTATTTTAAGAGTCAAAAAAAGATGCTTTGAGCAACCCCACTTAGCTCAGTCCTGGCACCGAGACCCTTGAGAGGAGCAAATGCTTCAGGTCAAACCTCACTTTTTTGGCTAAACTGCTTAATCAAAACACACCTAATACTTCTGCTGGTGCGGAGACAGGCTTGAGAGCAGAGACCACCACTGCCAACAGCCGGCTGGCCAGCAGTGCCTGTGCCGAGGGCTAGGCAAGCAAAATAAAGAGGGTTTTCAGCAAAGCGGCAGACTTGGCAGCGAGAAGGCTGGGACAGAGGCTCCAGAAGGGGTGTGTGGGGCAGACTTTCTCCCAAGGTCAGCAAGTCAGTGAAGAGCAGGGGTGATGGTGGTCACACCTGCCAAGGTGGCTGTCACATCAGGGGGAGTGGGAGGCAGAGAGAAGTTGCTGGGACAGGATGGTCCTGGGACCCACTCAGATCTCCTGGCAGGAGGAAGACTTCCTCTGTATGGGAATGTCGGCAAGCTTGGGCTTAATGCCCCTGGCTCTCTCTGCATCGTGCGGTTGGATGGGCTTCCATTCTGCAGCTGAAGCACCCCAAGCTGGGCCTGTCCAAGGGGAGCCCAGGGCCAGGCTCCAAGGGGCAGCAGAGGAACCCACCAGCCTGGCCCTGCACTGAGAGCCTCCTCTGTCTGGTCTCTCTTACTCCGCGTGTTGCACTGGCATCTTGACCTTCGAGGATGGTACCGTTGGAACACCCACTTCTGTACCCTCAGCCTGGAGTTTTGCCACCAGCACAGGCCCTCGAGCCACGGGCAGGAACCGCTCTGAGCACTCTTGTCTCCCAAAAGCAGCCTCTGGTTTCCAGCTACCCCCCAAATCAATAGCGACTGGGGCAGTGCCATGAGCCGGGCCTGGCTGCAAAGCCCAGCTCCTCAGTGTCCCCAGGACAGTGGCCTGGTGGTCAGCACGCTGCTGGGCATCTCTGCAGGAGGTCCCCAAGGCCCCTCCCCTGGGAGGGGTCGCAACAGCAAGGCATCGAGGAGTGGTGTCCCCAGGTCTTCAGGCTCAGGCTCCTCCATGGCAGGCTCTGGGTGGGACCTGCTTTGTCCCCCACAAGGGGACAGGGCCCGGGAAGGGGAGTCGCTCGGATGCGGGGCCCCTTCTGCAGTTTTGTCTTGGCCCTGAAGACTGTGAGGCTTAGAAAAATCAACACACAGTGTTTCTCCCTCTGATTCAAGCCACCCTGTCATAAGGGGCACTGCAGGACTCGGGGCCCATGCTGGGACCTTCAGTTCTGCGTAATGCTGACACGGGCCTCCATGTGGGGTGCAGGCCTGAGCAACCTGGAGGAGGAGAGTGGTCCGTCTCCCTCCCTGGGGAGCATGGCGTCTTTCTGGACAACACAGGCTCTCCTGGGACCCAGGCGGTCTGCCTCTCTTCTCCTGTCCTAGGGCTGCCCGGGCTCCAGACACCCTTCTTAGCTCTGAATTTGGGAGTGAAAAGCAGACAGACAAGAGGACTGCCTCACTGGGCCGTCTGCTGGCAGAGCTTAGCCCCCAGGGCTGAGGCTAGCTCGTCTCCCCCAGGGCCTGGCCCCCTGGGTCCGGTAGGGCCTGAGCATCTAGGTGCCCGACCTCTCGCTGGCCCTTCTGGAGAGACTTCCCCGGTGCATCCGCGTCTGCCTCTTCTGCCTCGTTCTCTGTTTTCACTCCTAGTCGCATTCCAAACCACAACTTCAGAATCTATTAAAAGAAACATAAAATCCCCAATTGGTTAGAATTCTCAACATTTAAAAATACGACTTATTGTTATTACAGCTGAGTCTGGGCAGATCTGCCAGCGAGTGGAACGGAGCGTCTTGGTCCTCTGACGTGACCCGCATGGGCGCTGGCGGGCACTCTGCTCCGAGCTTGTCGTTCAAGAAGCAGTGGTGTCATTATAAGGGGAAGGGGAACAAAACCCCTGGGTTTGACCCCATTTCTCTTCTTAGTCTCCAAATACTGGTTTCCACCTTGGTTTCTATTCTTATATAAATGACATCACAAATTTATATACGTGTTTGTGCAGAGCACTTATGATCCAAAAGGGAAAATCCCATTGATGCTGCTAATTTGTCAGTTTGCATACCTTATTAGAAAGGGCTCTGGGAGCTGTCACTGAAACATCACCCTCTGGTATGGAACTGGGTGGTTTTGAGGAGGAGATGCCAGCCAGGCAGAATGCTATAGCTCTTCAGAGCTGAGCCAAGGAAAGCTCCAAGTCGAAGCCATCGGGTGGAAGAAAGACCCAGGGTGGCTGGCACTTTGCTTGATGCCCCAAGCCCATGTCCATGGGCGAGATGGTGGTGGGAGGAGGGAAGACTTCCTGCTGCTGCCACTGCCCACTGCTGGGGTAGGGGCTCACCCCAAGAAACAAGGAAGGAGTCCCTTACCCATTTCAAGCCCCACAGTGCCCCTAGCCATATGTGCAATCTGTACCCAGTCACCACAGTGAGCTCCACAGTGTAGCTCCTCCCTGTGATTGGGGAGGACCCCAGTTCTCTTATTATGGAGAAGCCACCCGCCTTACCCCTATTATTTCAGAGCTTGCTCACTCTGCTCGCATGTGTATAGCCCACTGTAGCTCGAGGACTGTGCTCAGTCGGAAACTAACAACCCTCTTCCAAATTGTTTTGCAGCAAATGCTGACGGATGCGGAGGTGTCATCGCAGGAGGGCTGCATCCAAAAGGTAGGCAAGCTGGTTCTGCGCCTTCTCCCCTCCCGTCGAGCCTGCGCTCCTGAGTGCGAGGCCATCTGCGGTCAGTCGAGCACTCAATTCCCCAGGGATTAAGACGGATGCTGGCTTTCATGGGGCAGCAGGTAGCAGCTCGCTTCACAGAACCAACCTGGTTCCGAGAACCAAGGCGAGCCCTGCGCGTGTGGGAATGCTTTGGGCCAGTCGGTCACATAGAAATGAAATAAATACAGATTGTGTTTATTTAACTATTTTCACTGGATACTCACATGAAAAGAATATAGAGAAGAAAAGCAAAATTGGCGGCAGATTCAACCAAGCCTCTCGTTGCACTCAGTCTCTGAAGATGGATCAGGCACCGTGTTGAGTGTCAGGCGGCAGAAAAAGTGTCAGTGTGGGCATCATCCCCTGGTGACGGGTAACAGCCGGCTGACAAACATGAGATCGGAAAGGCCCAGAGAGTGGGCCGGGCCCAGGAAAACAGCCCCCGACACACACAGAGGGAAGCATGTACCCACAGGCAGGCACATTCCTACATGCGCATGCTAGGCAGGGAGCAGAGGGGAGGGGTGCAGAAATCACCCCAAAACCCAGAAGCCATTTGTCAGTTGGAGTTCAGCATCTAGAGAATTTGGGCCATCCATGCGTGAGTATATACATGTACATACACGCACCACACAGAAAGACACATGCACACACAAAAACACATAGACACACACTTGTACAGACACAGACATGCACGCAATACACAGACACACAAACACACAGATATAAATACATGTGGCAGCTGACGCAGTCTTTGGGTTTTCCAGTAGCATTGAAATAGCCTTTTCTCTCCTGGCCTCTTGACTTCAAAGCACCGTATGGACCAAGCTGAGAGAGTCCATCTTCTATCTTCTCAGGGTCCCCAGACCGCGTCGGGAAGCGCAGTGTGGGCGTCTGGGGCGACGGGTCAGCACAAGGCTACACAGCTGCTGTCAGGGGCTGTTTTGTTAGTGTCAGAATCGCCGAGCTATGCTCGTGAGGTGCTGTCTCCTCTCCCAGGAGGGTCCAAAAGCACTGCTTGAGCATACATTCCTGTCATCATGAAAAGTCCTCTTTTGGTCTGGAAGTGACAGGAAAGCAATTTGCTGGTTCCGCCGATCTCTGTGACTTTCTTCCTGTGTCTGGCTGGCTGGTTAGAGTTGGGGCAACTGGGGGACCCGCCATCCTGGGGATCTGAACCCTAAGAGCCGAGGCCTTCCCTTTCACCTGGGTCAACCCCAGAGACATTGATTTCAGAGAAAACCCATGCGATGGGGGATGTGGTCTGACCCTGCGGTGACCTCTGGCAGGGGTGACCTCTGGCAGGGGTGACCTTCGGCCTCATTTGTCTCCATAAGCGTGTCTGTGTCTGGCCCGCAGGGCAATTATGTCTGAGCAGAGCTGGGACAGAGTGTCTTCTCCCTGTCCACTGCCCGGGGGCCTGAGGCCTCTCTTCCTGGAAATGCATCCGCAAGCCCCAAAGTGAATCCCGGCCGTGTTCCTCTCCCTCCCGGAGCCCCTCCCCGACCCTGGGAGTGAACTCTATTTTCTTAAAGGAGGAGGTGGCCAGAGCAACTTGAGCAGCTCCCTTGCGCCTTTCACAGCACTTCAGAGAATCGAGGTGCTTCCACCCACCACGCGGAGCAGCCATAGTCAGCTCCTCCCTCAACTACTAAAAGGAACGTGGAACCTTCAACTTCCCCTCTAAGAAGGAACTCACACGGGCGGGAGGTGAGAGGTGGGTCAGGCAGTCGGTTGTCTGGCCTGGGGGCAAGCTTCGAGGCAGAAGGTCAAAAGGTGGGGTCTAAGGTTAAGGTCATGAGGAGGAAGGGATGCTCCAGGCTTCTCTGTCCATGCGATTCTCCAGGCAAGAACACTGGAGTCGGTAGCCATTCCCTTCACCAGGGGATCTTCCTGACTCAGGGATCAAACCCAGGTTTCCGGCGTTGCAGGCAGATTCTTTACTGTCTGAGCCACCAGAGAAACCCTCAGTGAAACGTAACTAAGGCTACAGAAAGGGTGATGTTTTGTAGGAAGCGGTGGTTATAAATTCTTGGTGTTAAAGAACCAAGAGGATGCTGAAGAGGCTGTGGACTCCACCTGTCAGAGTTTACCGAGGACAAAATCCAGGCCTAAGGAGGCTGGTGGTGCCTATATCCTCGGGGCAGGCGGGATTTGAACCCAGGATCTCTGGTGCAGAGCTGGGCTCACATTGGAGAGATAGCGGCTACAGCCTGGGAGCCGGCTCCAGGCTTGGCCCCGCCCTGAGAACCCTCCTGCGCCCCTCCCTCAGGTCACCTCCATCCCCAGCCTGTCCTGGTCTCTTGTGTCCCTCTGTCCCCCAGTCCCTCCTGCGGCCTCCTGCGGAGCCACCAATCCCTCTCCATTTCTCCCCCACCTCCACCCTGCCCCCTATCTTCACATTCTTGCATCCTCCTTCCACTGGCCACTGGTTCCTTGCATCCCCTCCTCCTGAGTGCAGCTTGCCCAAGTGCTCCTGCTCCATCGGGTGCCCGGCTGCCCCACACTCATCCCAGGTGTGCGTTCCAGATGCTCACTCACTTCCCTCCAAAAGTCACTTTGGCTACAGGTCCAGCAGCATCGCCTTTTCTAGCCTCAGGCGGGGACCTCTGGGACTACTGGCTGCAGCCGACTCTATTTAGTCTCTGTTTACTTAGAGGGAAAGCCTGGGGCTCCTGGAGAGCAAACATCTGCGGGAGATAATCTAGGAGCTGTCCATCCATCACTGGGGGCGCCTGGCTCCCTGGAGAGCCTGCCAGAGCCTGGAATAAAAAGGCCGGGCGAAGAGGCTTTGGGGACAAATAAAGAGCTGTGTTAAGGGCCCGCTGAAAATGGATGGAAGACATTATTAAGACTCAATGGCCGTCTTATCAAAATCCAATAGGATAGACATTTGGCAAAAGGCTTAAATTTATTCTTTGACTTTCTGGAGGGCTTGAATTTATCCGTTAACAACAAGAGTATAGTCCACCGGGGGAGATGGTATCAGCTGAAAGAATTTTGATTCAATCTCTTTGGTGATATGAAAGGGGGAAACACCAGGCCCCCAATGGCCGCCCCATTGTCTCGCTTTATCTTGTTTTCTTTGACCGTCTTGAAAAGGGAGGACATGTTAATACAGTACAACAAGCAGAAAATGCAGAGGGAAATGACCTTTTTCTTTTTTTATCTTTGTGTTTTCTTCTCCCCCGCTTCTCCACCCACACTGCCCCCTGCCTCTCCAAAGTGAAAAAATGAATCAGGAACTTGCATCCGTGGGGCTGAGGGTTGAACTGGGACAGGTGCATCTCCAGAGGCACTGCAGTTTGGAGTCACCTCAGCCAGCGAGCTGGGCCAGGGGTGGGGAGCTCGAGGCTCGGAGGGAAAGTCAAAAATAAATTGAGCTAATAAAGCCTGCTGTTGGAGTGGAACCGTGATGAGTCCATAAATCTCTCCCTGTTATTCCGCACAAAATGCTACAGGTCATAAAAGTCATCCGATAGCCCAGCCTGGTGTTCTCCAATAGGGTGATTGATTGATAATTACGATAATTCCCGAAATGACTGTTTGGATGTGAGGACCTTGGCCTGTCCCACTGGGCTGTTGTACGTGTGTGTTTTCTACAACCTGGCCCAGGTGAAAAGCCTCCGGTAATGCGCATCCTGTGGTCTCCTGGGTCCCTCCCCGGGGAACCTGGGGACTACTAAAGATGACCAGGAGCCAGGAAGACCAGGCAGGTGGGAGTGGAGATGGACAGGCAGCTGCCAAGTCTGCACATCCCAGTTCTCCGCCAGGCTGTCCCCAGGCTGTGCCTTGGGGGTTTGAGTCCAGCACACAAACTATCCAGGTGTTTGTGGTCTGTGACCCTCTATGTCGTTTTTCCCCTGGAGGAAACTGAGGTATTTTCCAGGTGGCTGGAGGGCAAGGAAGGCAAGTGGGGAGGGAAGGATCGTGACTGGAACAAGAGATGGGGAGACCAGTCAGCCCTGAGGCTCCAGGACAAGGGGTCAGGGAGCATGTGTCCCAGTCAGCCAAACTTACTGGGACCAGAGCAAGCTAGACTGTCCCTGTTAGGCTTTGCCTGTGCCAGCGAGGTTACTTTTAGAAATCCTTTCTTTTCCTCTTTACCACCACCCTCATCGCCACNGAGATGGGGAGACCAGTCAGCCCTGAGGCTCCAGGACAAGGGGTCAGGGAGCATGTGTCCCAGTCAGCCAAACTTACTGGGACCAGAGCAAGCTAGACTGTCCCTGTTAGGCTTTGCCTGTGCCAGCGAGGTTACTTTTAGAAATCCTTTCTTTTCCTCTTTACCACCACCCTCATCGCCACCACCCTCACCCTCCACCCTCCACCCCTCTCCCCCTACCCCCCTCACCCCAGGCCACAACACCTAGGAGCCACTCAGGTGCTAGAATTCAATCGCTGTTTATCTACTATGCAAGTTCTTCGTGAAAAAAATTCCAGCAAAGTCCCAAGCCCTAAGCGGCCTGGGCTCACAATTAATAATTTGCAAGTGGGATCGGTTATGTCTTTATGAAATCAAAGTGTGTTTAGCTGCCACGGAGACAGCTCCGAGTTGATTTTGATAATCTCGGGCTGAATAGACTCACTTCGTTCCAGCAAAGCCCCGGACAAAGGCCGGACAGTGGCTGAAAGCCCTTCGGAGACAGGCCTCCTTTTCCTTTGTCGGGGGGCTGCTGATAAAAGGGCCGGGAGTCCATTAATTCAGTGAATGAACATATAGTAAAGTCAGTCCCCTCTTGAGAACAATAATGTTGAGGTCAGCTTCGGTTGCCATGGAAACTAAGTACTCCTAAGAAGTTTGCATCCTTGATTTTGCTGAATCAAAGGCTGCAGAGTGGAGAGGTGTAATGGGGCCAAGACGCAGAAAGTCGGAAAGCCCCGCCCCCACTGGTCCCCTTCCTGCGAAGGCGGCTCCGGGCTGGTGGCCTTGGGGACCCTCAGCCGCTGGGGACCAGCCCCAGGTCTGGCTCTTGCCCCTCCCCCGGCCCTTCCTGGAGGCCTCTTCTTTTCACCACTGTAGAGGCTTATCTGAAGAGGCCCTTAGGCATGACTCTGGTGCCCAGGGCAGGGCAGAAAATCTAGCCTGAGGGAGGGGCCACAGCCTGAAAGCCTCCACCTCAGT
>SJYA01002443.1:1486865-1520804 GCA_006410615.1 Neotragus moschatus | reverse complement strand
CTTGGCCTCTGGCGGGGGATGGGGGAGGGGTGGGGGTGGGAATGGCAGTGGTGCTGTGGCCCCTTCCCACCCCAAGCAGATAAGGGTGATTAATGGGCCAACAGCAGTAGGGAGGTGGAGGCTGAGTTACAGGCAGGTCTAGGCTGGGTGCCGATGTTATAAACGTGTGAGTTTTTGTATTCTGTCCCCGCAACAGTTGGGCTGATTTTACTTACCCTTCACCCCAAGGGGTACCTGAAAGCAGCTTAAACCATCAGATCAAACTGGGAAGACAGGTATTATATTTTATTCACAGTAGTTTATTACCTGCTGCAGACCTACGTGTCTGAGGAATGTTTCATCTTAGCTAGACTGGCCCTCGGCTTAGGGGGCAGGGTCTCAGGCGGAGAGAGGGGAAGTTGTTCAGACAGACCCACTCTACCCTGAGGACCTTGCCCGGGGTCAGGGGAGAAATGAGAGGTGCGTGTTTCTTCTTTTTTGCTGCGGAGAAAGCATGGAACCCGATTTTCTTTCTCCTACTGAAGTAGCCCTTGTGAAACCCGCTGAAAGGCCTGCAGCTTGGGGTGGAGGTCCTGGAGGAGGGAGGTGGGCCTGAGTGGCCCAGAGCCCAGCAGGAAGAAGCCCCTCCTTGGGAGCTGGTGACATGAGGACTCATCTCTGTGGTCAGGCCCTTCCCTCACCCTACTGACACTCTGCTCAAACTTCAAAGCAAGACAGATGAAGTGTCACTGATTTCAAAGGACAAATTCAGAACTTGAAAATTGGCTTTACCCACCCGCCAAGTAGACAAAGGCCCCTCTCCTCACTGGAGACCTGGGGAGGCTGGGCTGGATCCATCACACCTGAACCTGGCTCTGCCCTGGATGCTGTGACCCTAGGCCTTGAACTTCTGCGTTTCTGCTTCCTCCTCTGTAAAAGGGGAGATGATGGTCACAGTCTCTAGTGCCCTGCATGGCCTAGGTGTTGAGAAGATAGCGAACGGGCAGAGCTCTGGGCAGAGCCAGGCCTGCTGAATGGACAGTGGGGCCTGTGGCCCTTGTGGCTGGCATGGAACAAGGGGCCATTCAGCCCTGGATGGGCCCAGCTGGGGCACCAGGGGGCTGGGCCCCATAGCAGACGCCTGCCTCTGAGATGGTGATAACACCACCGAAGCAGGTCAGAGGCCGCTTTGCTCTCCTGGAAACCACACTGGCATCTTGGGGCGTCCTGGAAGCCTGTGCCGGACAGCCCAGGGGAAGGTGGCTGGGAGGGGTGGGCTCTGCTGGTAGCGGGCGATGAAGAGGATTTACTGTCCACATTACCGGCTTTATACGAGCCAGATGGTGGTGTCGATAACTCCATCTTGTTCAGGTGGGTGCAATGGCGAGTTAATTAAATCGTGCCTTGCTATTAGGGGAGAAAAATATATCAGCTCAAGGCCTGCTCAGCGTCTTCTGCTTTGAAGGCAGACACATGTGTGCCCATGGCCGTTGCTGGCTCCAGGGCGTGTCCCCTGCCCGCGGCACCGGGAAGCCTCCAGCCTCACCTTTGCTCCACAGACCCGCCGGCAGCTCATCAGTGCACTTGTTATCTGAGTGTAAGGTTGACTTCTGGTTTTACACACACTGACTGTCAAGACGGCCTGTCCCTCTCCAGGGTAAAGGGTGGCGGGGCGGGTGCTGTGAGCCCTGGGGACCCGCCCACGGCTGGTCGCCTTGAGCTGTGTGTCACTTCTCCCTGGGGTGTGAGCAGAGCACCTGGGCCTCCAGGGGGGGCCAGTTTCCTGAGGTCCCCTTGTGCCTCTGATGGTGTCGCTGTGAAGGTCTCGGGGCCTGTGGGCATGTGTTCCAGGCAGGGCCCTCGGCGGCCCCCGGGACTGAAGAAGCTTCTCTTTCTTCTCTTGGCCCAGGACTTGTCCAGGCGAGAAGGGCCTCGTCCTCCCACGGGGGTGGCGTGTGGGGGTCTCTGAGGCTCACTTGGCAGGTGGTAACTCTGGGGAAGGCTGTGTCCTACCCACTCACTCCACCCCACCCCACTCCCCCCCCGCCCCGCCCTGAGAAGCAGCCTGCTGCCGCAGGCCTGTCCACCCACCTCTCAGTTAACCACCACTCATGATTTCTGTGAGATGCGATGCCGGCTCCCTGCGTATGGGTGACACAGGTGTGAGGCACACAGGGTGTGTGAGGCACAGGTGTATGTGAGGCACAGGTGTGGGGTTGTGTCACAGGTGCGTGTGAGGCACAGGGTGTGTGAGGCACAGGTGTGTGAGTTCAGACGTGAGAGGCACAGGTGTGTGACGCACAGGTGTGTGTGAGGCACAGGTGTGTGTGAGACACAGGTGCATGTGAGGCACAGGTGTGGGGTTGTGTCTCAGGTGTGTGTGTGAGGCACAGGTGTGTGAGGCACAGGTGACCAAGGGACAGGTGGATGCCCAGGGGGAGGGTCCTGTGGGGCTGGTCAGCACCTAGTCCTGAGCCCACAGGCTCTGCCCTGCTCCCTTGGCAGCTTCTGGGCTCACCTTGCTGTGGGCTGACGGTACCTTGTGCTGATGTGTTGGGGTTTTGAGATGGGTGTTGGGGAAGGACAGCAGACACGTGAGAGGGAAAGTGGAACTGGAGCCTCGCTTGCCCCCAGCAAGGCTGCCCCTCCTGCCACAAGCCCTGGGACCTGGGCACCACTGCTGTTCTGACCACTGTCTTGGTCCCTGTTGTCAGCCTGCCTGGCTCTTTACACACATCCACTCATTTACCCCAGTCTCCCCCAGGTACTATTACTCCCACTTCACTGCACAGAAGATTAAGTTGCAGACAGTTTGTCAGTTGCCTAGGGCCACAGGATTCAGTGGAGAAGCCAGGGATTTTCCAGGGTCAGCCACATGACCCCAAAGCAGGTATCCCTGAGTCTCTGTGTATTATACTGTGTATTGTCCTCCGGACATGAAGACACAGCTCATCTAGACACACCTTCAAGAATTGCGTTTGGATAAATATAAGTGAAGGGCTTCCCTCATAGCTTAGTTGGTAAAGAATCTGCCTGCGGGAGAGCCAGGTTTGATCCCTGGCTTGGGAAGATACCCTGGAGAAGGAAATGGCAACCCACGCCAGTATTCTTGCCTGTGAATCCCATGGATAGAGGAGCCTGGCAGGCTACAGTCCATGGGATCTCAAGAGTTGGACTCAACTTAGTGACTAAACCACCAAATATGAATGAACTCAGAGAAAGGCAAGAGTGGGTTGGGCTGGAGTAATTGAAGTTGGTTCATCAGTCAGCTATTGCACAATGGCACTGTGTAACAAATCACCCCAAACCCTTAACACAACACTCAGTGACCCTTACCCATGTGCAAGTTGGCTGATCTAGGCGGAGCTCGGCTGGGCTTGTTTCCAAGCTGATGGCTGGGTCCAGTTTCCTCCTTGTCCAGTGGGCTTCACGGGGAGTGTTGTACTGGTGATAATGGCAGGAGAGAAGGAGGAGGCAACACGCGTAAACATCATGCCTGGGCTCAGACAGAGTCCATGACCACTTCCGCTCACACCGTGGAGGCCAACCACACAGGATGGGAACATACTCTCTGCTTCCCACTGGAGGGATGTAGTCACAGTAGAGGGGTGGGAAAGTAATGGGTTTGTGGCAGCAGGCTTCCTGGAGGAGGTGGCCCTGGGGCTGACACAGGGCCAGTTCCCAGGCTCAGGCTGAAGCAAGGAGAATTGTTCGAGGCATGTGGAAACAGAATGGAGCCTGTGGCAAAGCTCAGAATAAAAAACAAAGCCCAGCCCGCTGCTCTTATGCAGCATGTCTCATGGGTGCAGCTCCCCCACTCCCACTTTCCATAGATCCCTTGGTGGTTCGTAACCCTTGAGGATGACTCTCTGGTCCTCAGAAGGAAGCTTGGTGTGTGTTTTCCCCTGGCAAAGCGATGCTGGGCTGGCTGTGGAAGATGTCCCGGGCCGCTTTGTGGGCAGGAATTCCAGAGGCCTGTATCTGGGAAGGAGACTGAAGGACCAGCCAGGCTTCCTCTGGTTGACATTGACTGATGGGTCGTGAGGCTGACGAAGGTGGGCAGGATAAACACATTCCTGAAAGAGGCACTCGGATACCAGCCTTAACAAGAGAGCTTTGCTCTTAAGCCACAGAAGGACATGGAGGAACTCTAAATGCATATTATTAAGTAAAAGAAGCCACTCTGAAAAGGCTACATGCAGTACCATTCCAACTCCATGAAATTCTGGAAAAGGCAAAACTATGGAAACAGTGAACGATTGGTGGGCGAGTGGGAGAGCCGGGGTGAATATGGGAGAACAGTGTTTTCAGGGCAGTGGTGCTGTGGGACCCATGTTATCATGGATTTATCCGAACCCGCAGCTGTGCAACAGCAAGAGTGAACTCTGGTGACAAGCAGGGGCTTGAGCAGATGATGTATCGATATTGGCTAAGTGGCCACACTAGTGCAAGATGGTAAAAATAGGAGAAGCGAGTGGCGGGTAATGGGAGGAGACGAGGGAGGAGACGGAGGGGGTACATGGAAATTCTGCACATTCCACTCATTTTCCCATAAACCCAAAACTCTAAAAAAAATGAAGGCTATTACTTTTTTAAAAAAGGATTTTCAGAAAGTGGTGTATCATACACACACACATCGTATATAAAACATATACTCACAAATAAGGGCGTACATAATACAGAAGAGCTGGAAGGAAATATACAAAAATAGTAACATCACCCTTTGTGGTGATATAATGGATGATTTTTTAAAAATAGTATCTGTATGGAATATTTTCGTTATTAAATATGTTGAGTAAAGTGCTTACATGGTTCCTGGTCTGTGACAACACTCTAAGTGGCAAAGGGCCTAATGCTTTGGTGACTGTGGTCCTTTCAGAGGGAGCGTTCCCGATAGTTAGGTTATTACCTCCTTGTGGTCCGGGGCCCCCCCGCCTTCCTGTGGGCTCCGTCAGTGCTGTTCACCCACATGTGTGACTGTGCCTTCCAGAACCGAGGTAGGTGGGCCTCCTGCCTGCCCTGCAGTAGGCTGAGCCATCTGGCCAGTGGCAATGAGAGACGCAGGTGGCTTTTAACTCGGCGACCAGTGGCCAGCATGATGCCCTGCAGTGGTCTCTGCCCTCAGACACTGCACCCAGAAGGTTCTGGATAACTCTAGATGACTGAGCAGAGCTGCCCTGTGTGTCATGCCAGGCGAGCAGCAGGAATGCAGCTTTGCTCAGGCTTCTGCATCTCAGAGGCTGCTTGTTCAGGGGGCATAACCTCTCTCACCCTGACTGATTCATTCAGGGAGTCACGGGTGCTTTATCCACTTCTGCATCATCTCAAACTCCCTTCACTCATTCACTCATTCACTCACTCACGCCTTCAGCAAATGGCTGTGGCGGTGGCGTTTTAGTCGGTAAATTATATCCAACTCTTTGCATCCCCATGGACTATAGCCCTCCAGGCTTCTCTCTCTGTGGGATTTCCCAGCCAAGGATACCAGAGTGGGTTGCCATTTCCTTCTTCAGGGGATCTTCCCAACCCAGGGATTGAACCTTTTCTCCTGCACTGGCAGGCGGATTCTTATCACGGAGCTTACCGGTTCAACAGATGGTTCCCAAGCACCTACTGTGAGCAGGACGCTGTCCCCGGTGCTGGAGACAGCAGACTGTGTTCTAGCAGATCTTCACCCCACAGCTCAGGTTCTGAGACCTGTCACCCATGCAGAGGGGCTTCCACAGTTTTTGTCCTTTGTCTCTGGCTCCCCGAGGAGGCCCAGTTGCAGTGCTCCAGGTCAGACACTCCTCTTATGGCGGACGAGCTTCCATAAGCCTATTGAGCTGTTTGCGCTGTGCATTTCTAGCAAAAAAGCTCCATCTTGTCACGTGGCCTCATCCTCATAGGTTGGTGCTTCTGTGTGCTTAGCCACTAAGTTATGTCCAACTCTTTGTGACCCCATGGACTATAGCCCACAAGGCTCCTCTGTCCATAGGATTTTCCNCTAGCAAAAAAGCTCCATCTTGTCACGTGGCCTCATCCTCATAGGTTGGTGCTTCTGTGTGCTTAGCCACTAAGTTATGTCCAACTCTTTGTGACCCCATGGACTATAGCCCACAAGGCTCCTCTGTCCATAGGATTTTCCAGGCAAGAATACTAGAGTAGGTTGCCATTCCCTTTTACAGGGAATCTTTCCAACCCAGGGATCAAACTTGCATCTCTGGTGTCTCCTGTATTGGCAGGCAGATTCTTTACCACTGAGCCACCTGGGAAGCCCTTGGTGATGCTAAGGAGTTGTTATTCTGGGCCATTCCTCCTTAGCGTCCCCTGGCATAGATGGGGAGAAATTATGAAGATAACAAACTGATTTGCACCAGAAGGAATGGGAATCTTAATCTACCAGATTTGGCACGACGGCATCATTTTCTCACTTAATAACATCTCCTTTGAACAGTCTCACCTTCAGCACCAGCTCTCCATCTGCTGATGGGACCCATCATTCCAGCCGACACAACTCCCGTCAGCCAGGGCCGTGCTGGCGAGCAGTCTCTTCTCACCCAGTTAACAAGATGTTTCTCCAGTACAGTGTTGATACATTAAGTCATAAAAGGCCGGACTTATTATTGTGTGTTGGAACCTTGCCTCTGTTGTCTCTGAGCAATGGCCAAGATTCAGCGTATGAGCCACAGAAATGTGTGCATTGCAGGGATGGAAAATTATCGCATAAAAGAGTCTGACGTGCTGTTCATCACGGATTAGCTGAGGGTAAAGAGAGAGATTCAAAGACAAAAAGCAATAATGAAAGTCCACCTCTCCAGACTCGGACCAGGTGTCAAGGGGACTGGCCGAGCTCATGGGTCTCAGAGTCACCGAGGATGTCCATGTGCCATGGCCAGGCCGGCGCTTGCTTCTTGCCGCTCGAACACCAGGCTCTGGGTTAGCAAGGCCCCGAAAGGGCAGATAATTATCGGAAGGGAATCTGAAGCGTGGGCACCCTGGAGAGCTACAAAAATAAAACGAGGAGGAGGAATTTTGAATAGATTTCCTCCCTTTGTATTTCTGTTTTGGACGAGAAATGCAGAGGCACAATAGAAGGGAGCTGGCAAGGTGGAGAAAAACATCAAATTAGCCCTTGGAAAGGTCCGGGCCAGTGGGCACATGGAGGGCTGATGGGCATCTTCATCCCGTGTCTGCCCACGTGCGGCTTCTGAGAGGCAGGATGGGCCCTGGGGAAGGCTTGTGTCTCGAAAAGTTCACCCAGGAGGAGGGTCCAGGTGGGCACCGACTGGCAAGTCCCAGGATACAACTTAATACCAAGTCCTCATCTGGCGAAGAGGACAGGCCTGTGCCCAAGGCAGTGGCTGTGTTTCTTGTGAGCCAAGTCACGCCACACTGGGGCCAGGACCTGGGNGTTCACCCAGGAGGAGGGTCCAGGTGGGCACCGACTGGCAAGTCCCAGGATACAACTTAATACCAAGTCCTCATCTGGCGAAGAGGACAGGCCTGTGCCCAAGGCAGTGGCTGTGTTTCTTGTGAGCCAAGTCACGCCACACTGGGGCCAGGACCTGGGGGGACAGAGGCCACATCTGGATGCTCATGGCTGTGTCCCTGAGCCTGGCAGAGGTGACAAACTTTGGTCACGTCTGGTGAGTGTGGGGGCCCCATGGTCACCCTGTGAGACAGCTTCTCACCTTCCTGGGGTTCAGACAGGCGAGCTCACTCCCACAAGGCCTTGCAGACAATACACAGCACACTTGCTCCACTAAAAGCCGACGGGAGGGGGCCCAGCAAGGCACTGTGCAGGACCACCTGCCGTCTGCTTCAGGGCGTCCGCAGTCCTCAGGGTCTGATGGGAAGCGTGTGTCCCCATGACCAGGCACCAGCTGTGGGCCCTCGGCCGGGCAGGCTCCCGCCACCTCCCTGGTTGGTTTTATTGGTTGTCACGTGCCATGTCCCATCTTCCTGCCTGTTAGCACAGAAGATGCTACTTGTGTGTCCCTCACCCCACTTCCTTATTAAACACCTGTGATTTTTCTTCCATAATCACCTTTTGGCCCCAGCGTGTCACTGCAGTACTCCTCAAGCCCCAAACCCACTCCAGTTCCCTGGTTTCCCAACACAACACATCATTTGCCTCCTCGGGAGACCCCATGGCATGGGAGGAGGGGAGCTTTGTGTCTCCTGGCTGCCCCCTGCACCCTCACACTTGGGAGTTAGGGTACAGCCTTTGCCGGGGTAGCCGGAGCAAGTACCCCACCTGCCCACGAGAGTGCTTCCTGCTGCTGCTGCTGCTGCGGCTGCTAAGTCGCTTCAGTCGTGTCCGACTCTGTGCGACCCGATAAACGGCAGCCCACCGGGCTCCCCCATCCCTGGGATTCTCCAGGCAAGAATACTGGAGTGGGTTGCCATTTCCTTCTCCAATGCATGAAAGTGAAAAGTGAAAGTGAAGTCGCTCAGTTGTGTCCGACTCTTAGCAACCTCATGGACTGCAACCCACCAGGCTGCTCCGTCCATGGGATTTTCCAGGCAGGAGTACTGGAGTGGGGTGCCATCGCCTCCTCCGAGAGTGCTTCCTAGACTGCCCCAATTCCTATGCTTCTTGGGCTGGACCCACAAAGAGCATCAGAAGCAGAGGGAGCTTTGCTCAGCCTGACTCCACAGCTGTTTCTCCACTCAGCCTCCCCTGAGCTGCCCCTCAGCCCACACAAGGGGCCATCCACAGCACTTTCTGGGGGCTGAGAGGATTTGGTGGTGAAAAGAACTTCCCAGAAAGAAAAAGACTCTGTCAGAGGATTTTACTATAGTCTTGGGACCTCGGTTTCCTCACCTCACAACTAGAGATGCTAATAGTTCCTGCCACAACATCGTGGTTAGTGATAACATGATTTACTCCGTGCAAAGCACACTTAAAATAGTACCCGGCACATGCTTAGGGCCCAGAGGGAGACCAAGGAGACAGTGATGATAATGAGAGTGATGGTGATGAGAACGGTGGAGATGATAACCATGGTGATGGAAATGATGGAGATGAGGATGGTGGTGATGGTGACCATGGTGATGATGNGCGACCCCATAGAAAGCAGCCTACCAGGTTCCCCCTTCCCTGGGATTCTCCAGTCAAAGACACTGGAGTGGGTTGCTGTTTCCTTCTCCAATGCATGAAAGTGAAAAGTGAAAGTGAAGTCACTCAGTCATGTCCGACTCTTAGTGACCCCATGGACTGCAGCCCACCATGCTCCTCTGTCCATGGGATTTTCCAAGCAAGCGCACTGGAGTGGGGTGCCATCGCCTTCTCCAGAGGAAGTAGTGTAGGGAAGCCCTAAACTGAACAGGGTGACACCAGTAATAATAACAACAGACAGGAGTGCCCTCTGGCCTGGGTCCTCCATCCACAGCGGCTCTGAGTTGGTCCACACCCTCCGAGGTGCTGCCAGGCATGGAACAGGCTGGAAGCTATCCACCCTCTGCACTGTCCCCAAGGGCCCACCTGCCTGCATACAGGAAGATTCGTCTGCAGCAGGAGTGCTCCTTGGCCAAGGGCTTGCCCAGATGGTGGCTCCTCTGGGCACGGCCTCTGCTCCAGTGGGGTCAGCACACACCTGAGCGTCCCCTCAGGGCCTGGCCCCTCTCTGCCTCCAAGTGTGTCCCCCGCACTCCCCTGGCCATGCTCCTCATGCTCCCCCAGGACATGTCTCTGGCCCCGGAGCGGCATCTGCCTGGGTTCCAGTTACACCAAAGGCCCAGGGCTTCGAAGGCCATTCTGAGAACATGGTTGGCTGACCAGGCCCAGCACGACAGCCTGAGGATCCGATTGCCCTGAGGCCCGGTCTCCCCTCTCCCCCAGCTCTGCTGTGGCCTTGCCCCAGGTGTGGGAAAGTGAAGCGCAGCCCGGAATTCCGGGACAATCCCAAATATGTAGGGAACGCTGCTCTCCTGTGGGGCATCCAGGCCAGACAGGACCACCTGTCGGGTGGTGGGAAAGCTGCTCCCACTGCCCTGGGCACCTGCCGGCTGCAGGCTCAGAGCAAGGCCACTGCTGGCCCCTGGGCCTCTGTCCCCTGGGCCCAGCCCCTACAAAGGCCCCAGAAAACCCAAACAAAGCACCACCCACACTTGGTCCCTCCCTGTGTCCCACTGTGATTCCCTGAAGACTGAGTTCACGGCCCCTCTAGGCACAGCAGCCTTTTCCTGGCCAGCCTCATGCTTCACTCTGCAGAGAGCCTGCCTGGGTAAGACTGACACTGAGGGAATCAGCTCCTTAAATAGTGTAAATAAGAAACACGGAGAAGTCCTTAACACCCTCTGGAAGACTGATCGCTGGTCAGGTGGTGGAAGCTGGTGGGACAGCAGCATCCGTTCCTTCATTCACTGGCTCTGGGGACCAACCTAGCAGAGTCTCCTCGGCCTCAGCTCCATCCTGGGGTTATCCCTGCACTCAGCTTCACCCACGGGGTGGAAGGCCCCCACTGCAGACCGACGTTCTAAGCATGGAGTGGTGAGAACTTTGCCCAAAGCTCCCATGAGGCCACCCATCCCTTGGGCCCTGAGCTGGTTCCTGCTTCACGTGTTTATTGAGTACACACCGCATGCAGTGCCCAAGTTGGGCTCTGAGCCGGCAGCTGTGACTGTCAGGCCCCTTCCCATGGAGGCCCCATCCATCTGTCTCGTTCTGCTCAGGATGTTTTAACAAAAGGACCATAGACTAGGCTGGGGATCCGAGCAGTGGATGCTCCGGGGGGCAGGGCCTGCAGGGAGTCAACAGTATAGGTGGCAGAAAAAGGGAGGGAGCAGGGAGGGGACAGAAGTGACGTGTTTAGGGCATTCTGGAGGGAGAAGGTGCCCTAGGACCCCTGCAGGGGCATCTGGGTGGCGATGCCATTTGCAGAGGGAACCTAGGTGGGAGGCAGGTAGAGGTGGGAGGTTGACTTGATACTTGGTGCACCTTACATCTGAGATGCACTGGAGACACCCCAGAACCCTGGGGCTGGGGCAACCCTCCGGGTCATGTAAGGCAGACAGGGTCTGAGGGAGCCTGGGCCGCTCTGGAGTTCTGAAAGCGAACGGAGAGGTGGGGAGAGCCTTGGGACTGAGGGTGACAGGAAGACAGGGACAAGCTGACTCTGGTCTCGGGATGTGACCTCTGATCTGGACAAGAGCATTGTCCTTGGGTGGGGACATCAGGGACCTGTGATTTGAGGGACCTGTCTGATACCCTGGGAAAGGGGTGCTGAAGCACTCTGGACAGAGGGGGTGAAGTCAACAGAACTGACTTTCTAGTCTGGGGGGTCCCAAAATGGCTTTGTAATGCTGTGCTCTGAAGCCTTTCCCAGGGGCAGCCCAGAGAAGGTGGATGATGGGGTCCATCCGGGAGGACGAGGCTGGGAGCTCAGGTAGCTTTGGAGAGATGAGGGTGACTTGGGCTGGAGGGGCTTTCGGTCCCATGTAGGCACCATGCGCTCGGTGTCCACTGCGGCCCTCAGGACACATTTCTGGTCAGGCAGGGCCCCTCAGCTCTCTGATCACCTCACCCTCATGCTGAGCCTATCCGGCTCAGCCGGTCAAGCCCTGGCCTCCTCCCTCTGCATCTCCAGCCCGGTGGCTCCAGCCCAGGTCAGGCCACGTGGTCACTTTTTTTACCAGGTCACTACGGTCTCGAGTCCAGGTGGGGAGGCGCGAGGCCCGCTCGCTGAGTCAGCAGGCATGGCTGTAAGCTCCGGTCGTCATAAATGCACACTTAATAACTATTTTCTTCTTGCCGCTTCAGAAGCTCAGAAATAGGTTCGCCCTTCAGCTGGTAATGAGAAGTTAATAAAAGTGGGATTTTGTGCAAGGCTGGCCCCCTGACATCTTAATCTTTATTAAAGAGACGTAAACTTGCAGGGAACAGGCGGGCTTGCCCAGCACAGTGGGATGCCTGGAGAGGAGGCCAACACCACCCCCAGCCCAACCCTGGCTGCATCCATCACAGAGCAAGTGCATGGACCCCTGGTGCCTCCACCCACAAGGGTCACTCATCCCCCAACCCCGGGAGCTGGGCAGCCCCTATGAATGGAGTGAAAAGGTGGACGGGTGGGGGCTGCCATCTCCTCTTCTCTACAGCACATACAAATCAATTCTTTTGAAGTGAACAATTTCATGGCATTGAGTACCTGTGTGAAGCTGTGCGGGTACAATCCCTAACTAGTTCCGGGTATTTTAGCCTCAAGAAGACACTCTCCCCTCAGCAGCCACTCCCACACACCCACCCCTACTCCCCCAGGATGAGCCTGCCTCTGTCTCCATCTACAGTTTTCTGGCTCCAGATGCTTCGTGTAAATGGAGTCACAGCTGTGGCCTTTGTGTCTGAAGGTTTTCACGCAGCACTGTATCTCTGAGGTTCATCCACGTCATAGCCTGTGTCAGTCCTTTGTTCCTTTTTGTGGCTGAGTAACAGTCCATGGAGGGGATGGACCACCACGTCTTTAACTGTTCGTCCATGGGTGGGTATCTGAGTTGGGCTCCATCTTTGCTCTTGGGATTAGGGCTGCAGTGAACCTGCGTACTCCAGGATCCAGGATTTGAGCTCCTGGTTTCCACTCTCTCAGGTAAATACCTGGCCTGGACCTGTTGTCCTGTGGTGACTCTGGGTAACTTTGAGGGGAACTACCAGATGGTCTCGCCAGCAGCTGCCTCATTTAACATTCCAGCGTCTACACTCACAGCAGCTCCAAATGAGAATGGGCCCCACAGAGTGGCTGAAAGGCTGCTCCACTGTCCCCTGAGTGACTGGAGCTCCTCTTCCTCCTTCTGTAGATGCAGCAGAGCAGGATACCAGTCCCTCCATCAGTGAGGAGGGGACAGAGCAGGGTACCAACCCCTCCATCACTGAGATGAGGCCAAGCCTGGCCAACAGGAAGCCCCACTCACTCATAGAATGAAGGGCCTTGATGCTGGTTTTAAGCAAGTTATACAAGGAGGCCAAGCTATCGTTTCAGGTCCTGCTTATATCAGGGTCAGGTTTGGCTGCAGCTTACAGACAACATTCACGAGAACAAGCTGACAGGCCCTGACCCTAGGATGCGGCCAGCAGGCACCCGCGCCCGTGTTAGCCTGGGCCCTCCAACTGTGACCAGCCGTGGATCCCATTCTCACACCGGTGTGAGTAGCTGGTGAGCAGCCCCGGGTACAAGCCTGGCCGTCATGGGGCTTGAGTGGGGCCGCCTGGAGCCCCAGCCCCACTGTGGGTGCAGGCCC
The DNA here is from genome assembly GCA_006410615.1 of Neotragus moschatus. NCBI lineage: Eukaryota > Metazoa > Chordata > Mammalia > Artiodactyla > Bovidae > Neotragus > Neotragus moschatus. The sequence goes on along the minus strand of SJYA01002443.1, from coordinate 1,507,610 downwards.
AGTCCCTCGGCGAGTGTCGGGCGGGGTGCACGTTTGCCCGTGTGTTTGTCACTCGCTAATCCACCGGCGAAGGGGAAGAGGAGAGTCTTTGTCAGTCTCCAAGCAATTAGGATAATTAAAAAAGAAAGCTTATTGGTTAAACATGCTCTCAGATCGTGACCCCTTAATTAATGGACCATGGGGAGAAATTACAGCAGTGGCAAGATAATTAACACGTGCGTTTAAAGGAGAACCATTAGATGGGGCCTCAGAGGACAGGACACCCAGCTGTGCATGGCGGACCCTGGAGATGAGGGAGCCCAGCTGGGCATGCATGGCTTGTGGGGGGCAGCCCTGGCCAGCAGGCAGCCCCATGGCCCTGACTACCTGGGGCAGGTCAGAGAAAGCCTGTCCCTTCATAAAGAAAAATCCATGGGGCCTCCACAGCTCTCATCCGTCCAGTGATGACAAACAGGGTGGGGAGAGGGCTTGGGCACCAGAGCATCCTCCAAGGTAGGCCTTCCTCTCCCAGCCCAGCCCAAGAGTCCACTGGGATACTCTTATATTCCCAGAATACAGAAGGTATGGGACCATCAGCGATGCCCTGGATCAGGCCCCCAGCCCGGACCCCACACTCTGGACCTCAGGGAGAGGGGGACACCCACCCTCCACATCCAATCCCAACTGCTCTTCTTCCATCTCTGGGCTCAGCCTGGTTCTGAGGCTGTCTGGGTGGAGGTTTTGCCTCCTGCTGGGGGAAACCACGGGCTACCTGGGCCTCCTCCAGAAGTGCACAGGCCCTGGGGCTGGAGAACTGCCCTGAGGATGCAGAGACCCCTGTCATCCAGCAAAGGCTCCCATCCCAGCATCCTGGCCCACCAACTCTGCTAGATTCTTTGGAGATGGGCTTTCAGACATGGGGGTCTTGAGTGTGTTTTTCACTTTTCCAGAGGGAACAGATACACACAGGTACAGCTTTCAATTGCAGGGGAGTGGATCAGCTGGCCATAGGTGGAGGGCCTGATAGATGTGGGGGGATGATGGCATGGCCCAGCTGCCTGCCCAGCCAGCCCGCCGATGCAAGGGAATCCTTCTAATTTTAAGGGAAGTGTCTGGGCAACCAAGTCCTTTTGAGGTCCTGGAAGTCTCAAGATCAAAATCAGAAGCCCACCCCACCCATGCTGAACACCCGAGAGGGAGGGGCTGAAAGACCCCCCAGGCTGTGGAGACGGCCCCTGCAGCTAAGCCCCGCCCACTGAGGGGCTCTTCTGCTGTTGCCACAGACCCTAGAGGTGCCAGCTAGCAGGGACTCCCTGATGGCCAACTGGCCTCAGGGAACAGTGACCGGTGGAAATTTGGGGTAAGAAATTCACTCTCAAGTCACTGCCGACCAAATCCAAGAATGACAAGACAGTAGCCATGGGGCATCCTGCCCACCAAGAGGCTGTGTTAGCCTAGGTCCTGCAGCCAGCCGGGACAGGGCCAGAATCAGCCCTGCTGCCAGAAGGGCTTGGCCTCAGAGTTGCCTGTGGCCGTAAATCAACTTACTGTGCGTTGAACTGACTCGAGACAAGGCCAGCAGGTGGGACTGGCCGCCGGGACCACATGGCTCCTGGGCTGCTTCTCTCAGCTCTGGTTCTGGGGTGAGGCCAGGCCGTCCATCACGGTCAGTTGGAGGTAGATCCTGGTGGCAGGGGAAGTGTGTTCCTGCCTCAGAGGCCAAGTGACCCTGGCTTCATCTTGGCCTGGGTCTGCCCCTCGGACCTGTGGAAGCGGCCTTGCCACCATCCTTGGGAGGCCTGGGGTCTCCTCCTCTCCTCTGCCCCCTATACACACGCTCCAGCTTTAGCTTCTTGTCCACGAGCTGGACAAGGTGGGATGGGCTGGACCAGTCACCTCCTGGGTCCTGCCCATGAGACTACTTCCCATGAAGGGGACCTCCACTTGCCTATTCACTCTTTCAGGGACAGCCCTCTGACCAAGAATGCCCAGATCAGAACACAAGTCGGGCTGCAGAAGGATGGCAGCTTCTGGAAACTTCCAGAGACAGCTGGTGCCCAGGAAGTGCTCCAACCCTAGAGAATCTGGCTCACAGTTTCCTTCAGAGCAGATTCTACAGGGACTGTTTTCGTGGGTCACATGGTCAGCTTGTGTCCGCAGGGCCTGGCTGCAGGGAGTCTGAGCCACTGGGGTCTGTGCATCGCAGGTCCGCCCTCCCCACCGTCTCTGACCAGGGACTGAATGCATTTCACTTGCAGTTCTTAGGACTCAGGAATAAAAATCTCAGCATGTGAGGTGCAGGGCTGTCCTGAGTGCACATGTAGCTGGCATCATGCAGCCAGAGATGTTGGTCTCCCCTGGGGCCCTGCTGCTCTGTCCATGTGGGGTCTGGACCCCAGCGAGACCGTCAGGGGCTGGATTCACTGAAGGGGCTCAGGACACACCAGCTCCTGGGGCTCAGGCCCCCTGCAGATATTCACCCTCCCCCTTGACAGGTGAGGATTTTAGAATAACTGGTGTATTGGTTGCATGTCCTTAGATTTGCACCAGTTGTGTGTGTCTTCAGTAGACAAGTCGTGTCCAACTTTTTGCAACCCCATGGACTACAGCATGCCAGGCCTCCCTGTTCCTCACCATCTCCTGGAGTTTGCCCAAGTTCATGTCCATTGAATCAGTGACGCCATCCAACCACCTCATCCTCTGCCGCCGCCTTCTCCTGCCCTCAATCTTTCCCAACATCAGGGTCTTTTCCACTGAGTTGGCTTTTTGCATCAGGTGGCTAAATATTGGAGCTTAAGCTTTAGTATCAGTCCTTCCAATGAATATTCAGGGTTGATTTCCTCTAGGACTGACAGGTTTGATCTTGCTGTCCAAGGAGCTCTCAAGAGTCTTCTCCAGCAGCAGAGTTTGAAAGCATCAATTCATTGGTGCTCACCCTTCTTCTGTATGGTTCAACACCCACATCTGTACATGACTACTGGAAAGACCACAGCCTTGACTATGCACTAGCTAAACGAGATTCAAAAGCTCCTTGTGTGATGAGGGGTTTGGGGAGGTGCTAAACTGGGGCTCCAAGTCTTCTGCCTTAATCTAGGGTTGGAGCTAGCATCCCAGGCCTGGATCAGGTGGACAAGGCCACGCTCCCCCTGCCCTGTGCCCCTACCCCAAGAATGAGGGACGGGCTCCTCTTCTCTGTGCTCTCCAAGCCGTAGCCATGTGAGCTGTGCCAGTGAATGAGCACCTTGGCCAGGCCTGGGCCTGGGGACAGGCGGCCATCCTGAGCCTCAGGTGTCTCACCCACCAAACGGAGGGGACGGTGGTCATGGGTCACATCCCGTCATCCTCCCGGGCTTGCAGTGAGGCTGAAGCACGGCATACAGCCAAGTGCCTTGCAAACACGAGGCTGTGAGAGAGTGTGGCAGCACCGCCTTTCCTCTGGAGGCTGGGGTCCTCCTCCCCGCCTTATCCCCGGCCCTGGTGCTGTAGGGGCAGAGCGACCCCTGCCCTTGACCCAGAGGACCCCACAAATGGTGTGAGACACACGTACTGTCAACAGGGTGCCCTCAGCATCGGGAGGCTAGGCCTATGTTGTTCCATCCTCTGGACTGGGTCCAAGGTGGGGTGAGGTCTCCCTGCATCCATCCATCCATCTACTTGTTCACTGACCACAGATTTGTGCACATGTGTGGCCTGTGTGGCCCTGCTCTCACAGTCTGGGCTTTACACTGAGTCAGTGGGTGGAGCCAAAGCTCACTTGCTGTGGGCAGCAGGGCAGCCAGGCCATTTGAAGACAGGTGTGGGTGGGGCTGCAGAGGCTTCCAGGTAGACAGGCTTGGGCAGGACCGGTAGGATAGAGTGGAGCACCACTGGGGCAGGTGTCCTCAGAATGTGGGAAGGCTGTGGGTGAAGGATGCTCTGCCTTGGGAGCCGCCTTTGAGGGCAGAGGTGGTGAGTGACGGGGAGACCCCCTTCCACATCTACTGTGCCCTGAGAGCCCTCTAATCCCCGTGTGTGTTCAAATGTGAGGGTGAGCATGTGTGTATGTATGTTTGCATGGTGTGTGTGTATGTGTGTTATGTGTATGCGTGCATGTGTGTGTGCGTGCATGTGTATACATGCATATGGGTGTGTGGGTGTGCATGTGTGTGGACGGCAGGTAAGTGCAGGCACCGGCATGCATGTGTGGACATGGGGGCCTTTGTCCGTGAGTGTGGGTGGATAGATTATGTGTGCCCCCATGCATGTGCCCCATGTACACACCCACACATGGGTGTGCATGCATGTGCACATGTGTGAGTGGTTGTATCCGGAGCGCAGTGCCCTGCCCGTGGACCAAGCACTGGGGAGGGAAGGAAGGAGCCACTAAAAGTGTAGCAGTCACATCCATCTGTGATTGATGAATTAGGATCCAAAGTTTTAACTAATTGAGTACATTAAATACAAAGTCCCCCAAAAAGAAAGGGGAAAAAAGACTCATGTAAGACACTTTTCAAAGCGTCTTTAATAAAAAGTGTATTTGGGATTTGACCGTAATGGCTAGCCTTGCTTGCCAAAACCTGTCTCCCTGGCAGGTAACTCTCATCAGCGTATCTGAAATGGTACCTAAATGAATTAGCAATGAAATGGACTCAGGCCGAGCAGTAGGGACCTCCATTAATCTCGGGTTAATCACTAAAGAGGTGCCATTCACTTTTCTTAAGAAGTCACATTTTTCTCCCCTTGCTGGCGACCAGATTTCATAAAGTAACATATTTCTAATGAAAGGTCTCTGCTTGAATTAAACCCTGAAGGTTTATGCAGATTTCGTGTTTGATTACTGCTGGCATGGGCTCTTAGCCGGCTGCGGAAGGGAGGCCCTCTCTGAAAGGGCCCCAGCGTGCAGTTCATAATATTCTTTGAAATAAAATAGTGCACTTGTGCTTAGTGGCTTTAATCAGCCCTGACTTTTGATAGTCAAACAATAGCTAATTACAGTAACACCTGCCTTCCAGGGCCTGTCACGGCGGCTCCTGCCGGAGAGCGGCCTTGTCTCCGAGCGGCGCGATTATTACAGACTCTGCACAGAGTAACTCTAACTGACACTCAGCAAGTTTGGTAGCCATTAGGAAGGGTTTATTTTGCTGCTGCGTTGCTGGCTTTTCCATTCCATTCTTCTCCTTTGTGTTTTCGGGGGGCGGTGGTGGCGAGGGCAGGGAGGAGAGGGCCGGGCCTTGGGTGCAGGCCTCGCACCAACACTGCATTTGTTCCTTTGGGCTTGGGTTTGGACATGGGTGTTTCAGATACTGGAGCCACCGAGAGCTCACCATGTGCAGACGGCAGTGTGAGGACCCGCACCTTCCAGCAAAGGGCCAGGCAGAGCCCACCAGACAGCCCCATCTCGGCTTCCTAGGGTGCAGCGTTATTTCCAATGAAATGCACAGCGGTGCATGGGGATATTGGCCCAGTGGAAGTCATAAATTACTATCTCGTTTAAGTCTTTCTTTTCTCATTAATTTTGTCTGGCAAATGAGCCCGCGTCTCCAGAACCCAGCCAAGTGAGTAACACCAGGCTGTCAGCCGCAGGTTTGACAGAGCCTCTAACAAGTTCCTGGAAATGAACAAAGAGATGGGTGTTCTATCCCCTGGGCTCCCCGGCTCAAGCCCCTCCTCTCAGGTGCCTGTTGCTGACCCCCTGTCCCATCCCTGCCCCTTGGCAGAACCCCTGAAGAAAGACAAATGCAGAGGGAGGAGGAAGGTCCAGCTGGGCCCGTCTGCAATCGGGGGCCAGACGGGAGGTCATCAGATGTGCTGGTGGTGGGCTCGACCCTGGCAATGGCCCATCACCCCATCTTGCCACCAGGAGGGCTCTTTGAAGGACTTTCAGTTTTGGACGCAGCCAGGGACCAAATGCCAAACTGGCCCTGCCCACCTTCCGAGTCCCTCAGAGACTCCATCCAGTTCCCTGGAGGATGCTTCTGGGCTCCTACGCCTTCCTCTTGCACTCTGGGTGACCTTCAATGGGGACGATGTGAGGACAAGCAGGAGAGCCCTGCGTACCGGGATCCTCCATTCCGGCGAAGGCCCGAAGCTTCCTCGCTCGGGACCAGAGCCTCTGAGGTACGCTGAGCCATCTGCACCACAGCCAAGACAAAGTTGCCTTTCGTCTGTGGTCGGGCACCCGGCGAGGGTGTATGTGCACACATGAGCACACGCGTGCCCAGGGGGCTGCGTCCCGGGTCCTTCTCAGCTGCAGGGCCATTTCCGTTCCCCTGGCTTCGGTCTCTGGACGCTGCACAGTGTTGACAATTACCCACAGCCAGGACTTGCCAAAACTTGGAGTTGAAAAGGCTTCAAGGAGGAAAAAACAACTGGAAAGCTGTTTTCTGTTAAGGCAGGTTTATTTTTCCTTGCAATTATGTCTGACTAAAACGTCCTTGTGCGGGAGGCACTTCCCCAAGAAAGGTCTGATTCATCCTGGCCTGGACAGTGAGAGCGGCAGCCCCTGCCCGCCCTCAGGCCCTGAGCTCCTGGCCAGGGGGCTCCCTCCCTACAGTCAGCCTGTGATGGGAGCCCTGGGCCCGGAGCAGCCACCCCGTGATGGCTCAAAAACTGCGCTTCAGCGGAGGGAGCAGCCGTGTGCACAGTGCTCTCCGGATCCTGTCCAGGAAGAGGACAGCTGCAGGCATCTGGGATCCCAGCAGCCGGCCCTGCCCTGGGAGCCCGCCTTACACAACCGGCCGTAGGAATGAGCACCAGCCAGCAGCCCTGACACCTTGGCGGGAAGGATGGCCACCCAACTCTTTCAGTGTCATTCCGTTCAAGGTCTCTAGTTCCTGGCCTTCAGAAAGCACAAGACTTGGGTCTCTGAGAAGCAGCAGGGCCCTCTCAAGGGGTCACTGACTTGCCCCATGCCCCCTCCACCCCTGCTATCCACTGCTGGCTCCAGATCTGTGAACGAAACATCTCAGAGAGACACGCTGGGTTCTGATTCCTCCCTGGGGAGGGAACTGGCCACACTGCCAGACTGTCCTTCTTCCATGCTGATCTTGCATTTCCATCCCCCTGGCCTGCCCCTGCCAGGGCCGCAAGGCCAGCATGGCCACCAAAGGAGGGCAAGAGAGGCAGTGGGGCCTGACGGCAGTCAAGTTCAACATTCAGTATGCCATCCTCCCCTGGCCGCCCCTTGCCCGCTCCAGCACTGACCTCTAGCCTCCAGGCCAGCATCTGCCTCTCGTCTCCCCTGTTTGCCTGCCCTGATCAGCGTGATTGATCATCTCTTGGCCACAGGTTGGTAATAAAGCTGCTCTGAGAGCCTCTCGCATTTCCTCGGGGCCCCGTTGGCATGACAGGCCTTGACACCGGCCATTCGTCACCTGCTGCCTGTGGTCACTGTGCTCGATGGCCAGAAGACAGACAGGAACCAGGCTTCAGGAGGGGCTGGCCTGCAGTTGGGGCGGCGTGAGACAGACGGCTGTGTCTGCCGCCCGTCGGGCCCTCCGGAAGGTCAGGACGGTGCTCCGCCCGGCCTGTGGGCTAACTGTCCTAGACCAAGCGCCCCCGGGGGCCTCACCCAGCACCATAGGCTCAGGCTTCCCCTCGAAACTCTGATGTTTGCCCTGCACACCTGGAGGGCCCCTGGGAGACCAGCAGGCCATTCGGCCACACGGATGCCCAGGAACCCATGCGGGATCCACCCTCTCCACAGAGCACCCCCCTCGGGTTTCTCCTTGGCACGTGGTTCCCCGGGCTAATCTGCAGAGACAAAGGAATATGGAGGCTGGCCCCAACCCTCCCTGTAGTGGAGGAAAAACGCGCTTATGTGAGTCTGCTGCTGCCCTGGTGTGTGGCCTAGGAATGGGGTGGGTGCAGACATTCAGACACTGGGGCCTGGGCACCTCAGGAGCCACCCAGCACCAGGAGTGAGTCCCTTCACACACGCGTGTGCATACACACACAGAGTATAGGCCCACACCTTCTTAAGATCATGAACCCCAGGCTCTGAGAGGTATAGATGAACCTATGTTGCTGTCGAACCTAGGAGTCCTGTAACCCGAAAGGAGAGAGGCCAGAGCAGGGGATGGGGACCTAGATTCTAGGGACATGGGAGCCATGTGTCTGGGGACTTTCCATTTCACATTGAGATGCTTCTCTTGGTCATCACAATATCCCCCTACCATCCAGGGGCCCTGTGACCCTATATAGCTGGCCTCTCCATCCTCAAGTTCCTTGCCTAGTTCTCAACCCATTCCTCTGCTCATGGCAGAGAAAACCCTTCAAGTTCTCCCCCAGTCTCCCCTGATTCCTCACTCTCTCTCCTGGACCACCTCCCAGGGAGATGTCCTTTCCCAGGGGCGGTCTGATTCTGCCTCCTTGGACCAGCACTGATCACCCTCCCCACATTTGGATGCCATCCAAGGGGAGGGGGCAAAGTGAAGACCTTCCCCAGGCAGGAGCACCCACAGCCTGCAGAGTGCAGGGGGCTGCTGTGATTCCACATCTATGCAGGGTGTCTCCACAGCAGCACTGAGCTGACTGCTGCAAGCCGGGTGGTGTCTGGAGGCCCCTGCCATGCGCAGAGCACTGTGGTCAGCAAGCACGACGCACCAAGAACATTCCTGTGCGGGCAGGAGACACTGGCCTGCAGCCAGGAGGTCGCATCGGCCTCTACAGTAAGCCAGGACGTTCAGGCAGCCATGGACGGGCCCCTGGCACCAGAGCTATGGCTGGATGTGGCTTGGGGCACCTCAGTGCAAAACCCACTCTGAAGATCTGCGTCCTCAGGGACCTAGTATCCTGACCCCGGAGCTTCTCCAAATGCAGCAGTCAACCAACCGATGGTACGTTTCAGGAGACACATCTCAGTTCAGGAAACCTCCGCTGCCTAAAGACAGACACAGGAGGGAGACAGCAACACCAGCAGCACAAACCACTCAGGCTCCCCAAAGCCCTCAGGCGAACTATTCAAAGCCCCCCGTGTCTCTCCAGTCCCCCCAGTACTTCCCGCCCCAGGAGTTGGAGCTGCAGCTCGTCCTGGGGAGATGCTGCACACAGTGAGCTTTCTGTGTGTTGTCCGCAGCCTGTTGCTGCCATCAGGGCCCAGAGAAGCTGGCCTGCTCTATGTTCTCTCTGTGCCATCTTTGCAAGAAAGCAGATGTGGAAGAGTTGATGAGAGCTGAAGAACTGATGCTTTTGAATTGTGGTGTTGGAGAAGACTCTTGAGAGTCCCTTAGATTGCAAGGAGATCAAACCAGTCAACCCTATAGGAAATCAATCCTGAATATTCATTGGAAAGACTGATGCTGAAGCTGAAGCTCCAATACTTTGGCCACCTGATGCAAAGAACTAACTCATTGGAAAAGGCCCTGATGCTGGGAAAGATCAAAGGCAGGAAGAGAAGGGGATGACAGAGGATGAGATGATTGGATGGCATCATCGACTGGATAGACATGAGTTTGAGCAAGCTCTGGGAGATGGTGGAGGACAGAGGAGCCTGGCACGCTGTAGTCCATGGGGTCGCAAGAGTTGGACGTGACTGAGTGACTGAACAACAACAACAAGATGTGGAAGTTGCACCCGTGGTCACCAGAGCAGCTCTGGGCCCCTCACACGTGGGGTTGGGGAGGCTGCTCTGGGACCCACCCGCTGCCAAAGGGGCACCAAGTCCCCAGAGCCCTGTTCATGTGCCCAGAAGAACCAGTGGCATCCTCGGCAGAAGAGGGAGGGTGTCTCCTGGCAGGCCAGGGCCCGAGGGGCAGGGCAGGGCCCTCTGTCGGGCAGGTGCAGGGTGAAGAGTGAGTGAGGTGCAGCCAGAGGCTAGGCCTGCCCAGTGGAATGGGCATAAATGTGCTCGTGCCAGATCCTTAAAGAGAGTGGGAAGGGCAGGGTTCTCAGAGGGCCCGAGCTGGATGGGTCTGGGCCACCTGCCCAAGCGACGTGCAGATGGGCCGGCCGGCAGGAGCTGTCCCATCACCAGCCAGGCCCCTCTTCTCTCCCGACCCTAGACCCCCGCCATGGGCTCATGTCCTTCTGACCTGCCCGGGCTAGAGCTCTGTCTTGGCCAGTGGAGAGAAAAGACAGTAGAAAGTGAGAGCCTCTGAGAAGAAGGCTGCTGGCTAAGGAGATGGAGTGGCAGGAGGAGGAGGCCCTGCAGGGCAGAGTAAAGGGCCTACAGAGGTGGGGGAGGGGCACGGGGAGGGGCACAGGCAGGGCAGGACCAAGGGGGGTGGCTTTGCGCCTGTCCCCTGCCCAGATCCCCATAGAGCGGAGCCCACCAGAGGCCCATGCCCATCCTGGAGCTGAGTTCAGACACAGGGACCACCAGGGGAGGTGACAGGGAAGCTAGCTTGTGCCCAGTGTGTCCCCTGAGCAGTGTCACCTGGAAGTCCAGCCTGTGCAGGACTGCCAGGCTCTCATCACCAAAGGGGTAGATGTTTTCTCCATTACATCACCGGGAAAGCACGGAACCCTGTCAGGACAAAACCTTGTGGAATCCCGAGTCTCTTAAGAGGAATATTGACCTATTTCCCAAGCATGATAATAAATATGCCTTGTGAGGCAATCAGGGTAAAATGGAAGATTGTTTAAATGAGAAAATCAAAACCACCCATGATTCCTCTCTAATCTGTAAAGATAAACACCCAAGTTCTAGGGAGAGACTACGCACAGTTGGTGAGCAGCCACCAACAGCAGCTGAATGCATGTCCATGGTCAGGTGTGCACCGACCTGTGCACATAGGCGTTTGCGTGTGCTGGTGTGTGCAAGGGCAGTGTGGGCATGCACACACATGTACTTAACATGTCTGCATGCTCCCATGAGTGGGCTCAACCTCAGCGGTCACCCTTTCACTTCTCTGTCCCTGGGGTTAGTGTTCTTGCATTTCAGTTCCTTCACTGCTGTTGGGGGCCATGGTGTAGCATCACTGGACAGACGACCACACTGACGACCTTCTCAGGGGATATCACTTACTGCTCAGGGGCCCCCGTCTTACCTGGGCAGGTGGACTTAGGAGGGTGAGAGGTTCTTTGTGTCAGGCTTGACTCTTGTGCACAGAGGAAGTGGTTTTATCTCTGTTGCCCCTCCAGAGCCCCATATCAGGGAGCATGCACGTTAGGACCTCAGGGCTTCTCCCATCACCCCCTCTGCTAAGACAGAGGTGACGGGATGTAAGTGCAGTGTCCCCCCATCCACCCATCCAGCTTCCACCAACGGCTGACCCTTTGGTACGCACTTGTTCAGTCACTTACTCATGTCCGACTCTTTGCGATTCCATGGACTAAAGCACTCCAGTCTTCCCTGTCCTCATTACCTCCTGGAGTTTGTTCAAACTCATATCCACTGAGTCAGTGATACTATCCAACCAACTCATCCTCTGTCATACCTTTTTCCCCCCTCTCTCAGCATCAGGGTCTTCTCCAGTGAGTCAGCGCTTCCCATCAGGTGGCCAAAGTACTGGCATTTCAGCTTCAGCTTCAGTCCTTCCAAGGAATATTCAGGGTTGATTTCCTTTAGGACTGACTGGTTTGATCTCCTTGGAGTCCAAGGGACTCTCAGTATGAACTGGCACCAACTAAAACCATCACTGAGGTCTGAAAACAGGTGCTTACTTTGAACAAAAAAAAATAATAAGAAAGAGGATACTTGGGCAGGAACAGTTCCTGGCACAAGTAGGAAGCAGGGTGGCTGGCCTTCCTGGGGCTCATGGACTCACTCTCAGAGCCAGAAGTCCAGGAGGACCCAGGGCAGGGTTCTCTCAGCACACCAGGAAGGAAGGAAAATTGCTTAGGGATGCAGGCAGAATTTGGGTGAATCAGTGGGAAACAAAGGGGAGGATTTTGAGGTGTGGCTGAAATCACCTTCACCAAGGTGCTTCCTTCCCAAATTCTGGGAGCGGAGCAGGGAGGCTGGCTGTGGCTGGGGCAGGGACTGGGAGTCAGAGACAGCCATGTACCTTCCCCAGTTCCTCACATGCTGGCAGCTCTACTCCAGGTGAGTCCCCAAACCTCTCCGAGTCTGGAGTGGGGACAATGCCACTGACCTTCAGAGCAGCCAGAGGGTTGCAGGGACGCTGATGTACAACCATGGGCACAGGCTGGGGGAAGGGCTGGATGCAGATCGGCCATGTTTGGCATCTTGTTGCCTGAATGATGCTGCCAGGTACCCAGAGGTTCTCTTTAACACCTGTCCTCCTGGCTCCTTCTGTGTCCCCCTGAGGACACACCCGTGGGACCTGCTGGTGTAGACAGAATTGTCTCAGGCTGAGGACAAGTCAGCTGCGAACCCCTGGATAGGCCCCATGGTGTGTGCAGGGTCCCCCGAGAGCCTGGTGATCTGGACGTGTCAGGGCCAGTTCCAGGCCGGTACATATTGGGTGTGCAGTGGGTACTTTCTGAATGGATGCTCAGAGCCAGGAGCGGGCAGTGGATACTGATACCCTGGGAACATGGTCCTCTGTGGGTTCTCAGGCAGAACACTTTCAGGGGCCCCAAAGCCCCCCGGGATGCAGACCTGAGCCTCCTTTAGGTTTACACATGTCTTTCGCCATCTGTGCAGCCAGAGTGCTCAGAGGCGGCCTTCAACAGAGGGCCCCATCTTCAAACACATGTATTTGATCAACCCTGCGTTTGCCCAGGTCCGGCCCCTGGCGTGGAACCACCAGCTCTTTCTTTTACCAAGGAAGCCCCTTTGGACCTGAAAACGGAAAGCATCTGAAACTAGCATCCAACTTGGCTCTCCTCTCCTACCTATAAACAGGCTGATCCATGTGTGCTCAGAATGTTCTAGACAAGGAATGTGCTTGGGGCTGGCTTCGGCATGCAGACATTTCCGTGGAGAGGTCGGTGAGTGCCAAGCTTTGGCCCTTCCCCTAGGGACAGAGGCTGGGGGCTGTCTGTGAGCCAGGCAGAGGCTCCAGCTCCTCGACCCAGAGACCCGGCCCCAGTTCTGGCACCTAGGCTGGTGACTGGCACCCTCGCTAGTTGAGATCCTGGGATGCCTTGTGAGACTGGCCAGTTCTGCCAGGACCTCTGGCTCTGGAGGCCCCCTCTCTTGGCCCTGCCTCTCCCAGCAACCGCCGAGGCTATCCACCCACAAGGAAGAAAGCCGCCTCCTATGACATAGGGGAGGGTCTTAGGAGTAGCTGAGAAGCTCTGTAAAGGTCACTGAGGCCCCTGTGGAGACTCGCGTCTGGAAAACACCTGCCAAGATACTCAGCCAGCCTGGGCCATACGGGTCTGTGAGGTCAGCCATTCGCGAGCTTGGTTATTATGGCTTGAGTTGCTACGGGTGTAATTCTTAGTAAACTTCATTCATTCCCTCCCCAGGCGGCCTGACCGCCCGTGGGGTCCCCCCAAGTCCCCTGAAGCACAGGAGGGGCTGGGGTGTGCCGAGATGGGGGCACCTTCCCCCCAAGGCCTGGCTGAGGGTCATGGTCCCATCAGAGCTGCTCCTGGAGGTGACTTCCCTATTTCTTTCTCCTGCATTTCCCACTATATCAGGCAATGCTCAGGGGGCAGAGCCCAGGAGTTTGGAACTTTCTCTGCAACAGGGCAGGTGAAGCCCTGGGGAGCCGAGGGGGAGGGGAGAACCTCATCAGCACGTGTGGGTTAGGGCTTCCCTCTCCCTCTCCTGATACCATTTTGCAGGAATCTGGCCCTTTGATCTGAGCGTGGCTTCCCATGAGCCCTAAGATGCTGCCACGGGGGGACTTCTCCACCCAGAGGTGCCAAGGAAGGTTTAACCAGGGGTGGTGAAGGTGGGGCACACAACTCAAATTCTGGAGGGACACTCAGGTAGGAAGCCGTCTTCCTGCCTAGTGGTGCCGGAGCATCTCAAGACCCCAGGCTCACTGGGCCTGCCTGGTGGGACCGGCTGCTCCGTGTGGCAGGCAGCTGGCTGCCTGGGGGGACCCGGGCGGTGGTCGGTTGGCCTCCTGCATTCTCAGCCGGGGCCAGGGTGGGGGCTGTCACAGCCTCCCAGCAGCTGGGGTGACGGCGCCCTCTATCGCCGGCTCAGGGGACGTCTTGCCGCCCAAGCCTTTGCACACCAGCATCCGATGCCCTGGCTTCTCAGATGTGATCTGCCTTTGGGGAACATTTAAATAAAGAGTTGAGCATTTCCAGCTCCCGTCTGACTTTTCATATGAACCGTGTGGTTCTTGTAGCGTGAGTGTTTTTCAGAGCATTTAAATGGCTGTTTACCTGGGAACGGGAGGGAGGGAGAGGCATGTGGACTTTCTCCTGTTAAGTCAGTTTTCAGAGAAAAGCAATTGAAGATATAGTACAGTGATGAGCTGGTTTCCCAGTGGCCTGGAATTCCGTCTGGAGCAAAAGCTTCTTCAGCAGCCTCTAGCAAGGGCAGAGACAGGGGTATGCCTCCCGGGCAGTCTTTCCCCCACATCCCTTGGTGATGCATTTTGTGGGGCTGGGGTCCTGGGGCTCTTCTGTGGGGGGCGGAGTAGCTGACTGAGGACAGAACATGCGACCCTTAAGGCTTTTCTTGGCCATGCTCCAGCTTGGGGAGAAAGCGTTTCCTCCCCAGATTCAAAATCGCTTTTGCGTGTTCAGACATCACATTCAATGACCATCTTCAAATGCTTTAGGGAGGGTTAGAAGAGTGGTTTTGTTGGGGGTTTTGTTTATTTGTTTGTTTTTGGTTTCTAAAATGTCAATTTCCCACCTGAAGCCATGTGTATGATTTTCTTTCCTCTGAAGGAATTTATCTTCTAGTGATTGTGGGGACAGTCATCCCCTGAAGCATCGGTCTGGTTTTCCTGACCCAATAATGGATACTGGCCCTATACACGGGCCTTGCCGGGCAGACAAGACGCGTGGGCCGTGCAGGGGCCTGAGGACTCTGGGGACGGGAGGTCATTTGCCAGGGTAGGATTCACAGAGAAGAATCCTCCTTAGGGTGGGGGGCACCGAGGACCCCCAGCTGCAGGACAGCGAGGGAGGTGCAGATTTGGTGGGGACTGAGCAAGAGGTGAGCTTTGCGGCAATGAAGCCACCTGCACTGTGACGACGCTCTCCTAAAATATTAGATCTGGCTCTAGAGACTGTGGGAGGCCTTCTAGCTTCCGGGGCTGTCAAGATCTAGTCAGACAAGCTCTGCATTCATGGGTGTCTCTGAGCAGTTTTCAAACCCACGCATGTCCTGCTAACCTCCAGGCCATACCAAGATGTGGCCTTGGGGAGACAAAATAGGGCCGCCACAAAACCCTGGTGGCTCAGACGGTAAAGAATCTGTCTGCAGTGCGGGAGACCTGGGGTTGGATCCCTGGGTTGGGAAGATCCCTTGGAGAGGGAATGACTACCCACTCCAGTATTCTTGCCTGGAGAATCTCATGGACAGAGGAACCTGGCGGGCTATAGTCCATGGTGTCACAAAGAGTCGAACACGACTGAGCAACTAACACAAAACCCAACCCATTTTGGTTTAACAGCCCAGGAAGTACTGCCAGGGCACTGGGATCAGTGCTGTCAGCTGAGAATCTCTTAGTCCCATGCTTGGGAAGCAATTTGTTGAGGACTATCAAAGCCACTGTGATTGGTGGGCGGGGGCATGTAACCCAGCCAGAGAAGAACTCCATCCCCCACCTCACCCCCAGGGGCCCTGGAGAGCCCGCTGGGATCACTATGCCTGTTGGCAGGTGGTTCCCCTATGGTGTCAAGCAGTCAGAACCCTCACCCTGGGAGAGTGGGGAGCAGTCACGACACAGACAATGGACTTTAGACAGGGTCAGTGGCATTATGATGGGAGATGGATGGTCTGCCCTTTCCCAGGATGGGAGGATCCCAGCCCTGGGTGCTGGGCCTCTGCGTGGCTCTTCCAAGGATCTTTCTTCTAGAGAACTTCAGAGATTTCACTTCAGCCTTGGAAGCAGTGTCCTGCTCAGGGCCCAGGGCAGAGAGAGGAAAGGATCATAGCAGATGTGACATCAGCAGCCCAGTCTGCAGTCGTGAAGCTCAGGGGTCAGATGGTACTTGGCCCCTCTCCACTGGGAACCCCAGAGTGACGCACTCCTGGAGGGACCCTGGGCTTTGGGAGGCGGATGCTGGCCTGTTCTTACAGCCAGCGCAGTCCTTACAGCCAGAGCTCGGAGCCTGGGGCATGGGGTGGGCCTTTGACGACGTAGGAGGGAGGCAAGTTGGCACTCTGGGGACTCCAAGTTCCAACCAGCTCAGAGCGTGTCCTGGTGAGGTTTTCAGAGCCCCAGGCCTCTGTGTGTGTTTGTGTGTGTGTGTGTGTGTGTGTGTGTGTGTGTGCGTGTAAACTGCAGCCATCCACTCAAGTCCGGCTCGGGCCCCCGGCTCCTGGCCCCTGCCCCGCAGAGGGCAAGCGCCTCTCCCCTCAGCTGGCCACCTGGATGTTCTTACCTTTCCAGGTGTTCCCGGGGGAGCCGCTCTGCCCTGCTGCCTGTGCCCCATTGTTCCCCAGGCTCTCCTTTAGGTCATTTTACATTTTCACCTGATCCTGTAATTCAGGCCAAACATTCCCAGTCCACAAAGCGACCCTCCTGCAGCTAGTGTCTCAGCCCCGCTCACAAAGCTCTGGCTGGAAATCTCAGCTCCGTCCCTGGCCATGGCCTCGGGCAGGGCTCTAGTCCCGGGGTGGGACAGAGCTGCATCCCCCATTCACCTCACATCGGACTGCCCCGTGTCACAGCCCTGCCCTCTCTCCCCGGTGCTCGCAGGACAGCAGGCGCATGGGCAGGCGGGCAGAGGAAGTGGGCCAGGCAGCTGAGAGCTAAGGCATGGCACCCCCAGACACGGGGAGGGGAGCCTGCCAGCTCTGTGCAAGGCGGGCACACCTTGGCGGCAAGAGCTCAGGCCCAGTGAAGGCAGACACGGCGGCCTCTGCACCCACGCGGAGCCTAATCGAAGATCCGCCGGAAAGGCCCTGTGGCGTGACGCATCCGAAAAGAAATATCAGAGAACGTTTGAAGAGCTCAATAAATTGATCATATTCCAGTGAACCTTCACCCTCATAACGATGGGACCATTTAAATGCTAATGTCGTTTTTCAAAAAGTCAATTACAGGAGTTTGGAAGGAACAGAGTCAGCGTTCTCCCCACGCCTCCCTCTCCTGTCCATGGGCGCTGGAGCGTTTGCTGTTCGCCGGCAGGAATATCCTTCGCCGTGGTCCCTGTAATTGAATCAAGTGGATACAGACACCAAAAATACCCTCAGTCCTGGGATAATGGGAAGCACATGNCAGAGTCAGCGTTCTCCCCACGCCTCCCTCTCCTGTCCATGGGCGCTGGAGCGTTTGCTGTTCGCCGGCAGGAATATCCTTCGCCGTGGTCCCTGTAATTGAATCAAGTGGATACAGACACCAAAAATACCCTCAGTCCTGGGATAATGGGAAGCACATGTTGATAAAGTGAGCAGCGTGTGCGAGTCCAGGGGCAGCGTCTGCAGCTCAGCCTGACACGGCCGGACCTCACTCCACCTCACCTCGAAGGCCCAAAGTGTTCCTCCACGGAAGAGACCCAGGATGAAGACACACGAGCCTTCCAGAACATTCTGGCCAGGGGGTCGTGTTTCCCAGCAGCCCCTGCTGCTCCCTTTCTGCCTCTCAGCGGATATCCAGGCCTGTGCAGGGCCAGCAGAGCCCTCTGGGTCCCCGGGGGACCACTGGTTCCCATGTAGGCAGGAGGGGAGAGAGTGGGGTGTGGGACCAGCCCAAGGGGAAGACACTCAGGGTCCCAGGGCTCCCATCAGAATGTCCTGGGCACTGCATCCACCACAGGACCTGGGGGTCTCAAGTGTGTACGGACAGCTCTGTGCCCCTAGTTCCTCCCACTCCGGCGATGATGCCAGAGACACTGCCTGACCCAGTTCTCTGTTGGCACCATCTGTGCTGGAAGCTCACTCCTGTGGGAACCAGAGACTGCCTGGCTCGCCCAAGAGCAAGAGCTAGAACTCTTCCAGCAAGAGCTAGAACTCAAGGCCATCTGCCCAGGGCTGTGAGGGCCACATGGGCAAAGGGACAAAGGCTTCACAGCTGGGAGATGGCCCAGCAGGTCCCCAGAGTCCACTCTGGGCCATGACGGGCTGAAGCCTTGGGGAGAACATGATGAACTTTCTGGCATTTCAGGTGTTCAGCTGCCCAGGGCTGACCTGTGACCCCCAGTCCCCCAGCCCAGCGTTGTGAGCAGGGACCTGGGGTCAGCTCCCAGCAGGTCCCCAGGTCATCCTGCTCTGGGGCAGGGCCAAGGGCAGCTTGGACCCACTTTCTGCTCCCCTTTCTGCTCTTCACCTCCAGCTTTTGGCAGAAGTCTCTCCCAGTTAGCTCTGCTCCCCCAGTTAGCACGAAAAGCCCACCGTGGGGTCCCCCATCTGCTTCTGATTAACGCTTTTCTTCTGGCTGCACTATGGGGCATGCAAGATTCTAGTTCCCCAACAGGGTCGAACCTTGATCCCCTACCATGGAAGCACAGAGTCTTAACCACTGGACCACCAGGGAAGTAACCCTCCCAGCCTACTTTCTGAGCCCCATAGTCCTCCCTAGGCAAGTCTGGGTCATGGCCTCACACCCCAGGGTTGGAGCTGAGCCTGGGAAGGATGAGCAGGTGTCCAGAGCAGCTGTGGTGACTCAGGACTGACCACCTACCGTCTCTGGGCCCCCTCTACCTCCCAGGGCTGCAGAGAGCTTAGTGATTGAATCTCTGTGTGGACAAGGGACCTCAAGGCTTAGCCCCTTGGGAGTGGCCCCCTTAAGGAGCCAGGTCAGCCTTCCCTGGGCACGTGTCCAGGGAAGGGGCAGGGGCTTGGCTGGTAGACAGAGCCCGGGACACCCCTTCTCAGCTGATGCCCAGGAGGAAGACAGGTGTTCTCATCCTGCATTCAGCCGCTGCCCAGCACATTTAGGATTTTGAAGTTCCAAACTAGGGAGGGCCTGATGGGGAAGACCCTGCAGAAAACCCCTGGGACCACCTCTTTGCAAGGCCTCAAGGCAAGACACTGAGCCGGCTTGCAGCCTGGACACCATCACCTGTCTGAAGACCCCCATCCCTGCAGAGGAGGGGGCTGATGTTGCATCTGGGGCTCGGGGATTCCTTCTCCCCTGTTCACTGGTCACTGGCTGCAGGGCTCAAGTGGAGAGCTCTCTAAGGGGAGGGGAGGCTATCTGTGCCGTCATGGGGAGGCACCTGCACTGGGGACCATGGGTAGGGAGGGGCTGGGCTACTGGACGTATGATCTCAGCACCTGGAGCGTGCTGCATCCTACACACTCTGTGTAGGGGGAGGGATCTGTGGGGGACCTGCAGGTCTACAAGGACTCATGACCTTGGGGTCCAGCCGAGATGATAAGGCCACACTGCAGGCAGACAGACCCCGAGGAGACTCAGCCTGGCCACTCAGCCCCGGCCCTGGCTGCAGGAGCCTGGAGGATGGGGCAGATCCCACCTGGCAGGCGAATGCCGAGCAGACACTTGCTCACAAGCTCCTGGGACCTGCCTCTCTCTGTCTCTCCATTCAGCACTTCCTAAACCCATCCCATCCTGGCCCACAAGATGCCCAGACTGGCCGTGAGGGAAGCCTCTCCGAGGACGCACTGTCAGCCTCCTGACGATACTGACTGGGGTCACTGGGCCCCTAAGTTTCACCCTGCATCTCCTGTGCAGGGTCCCCAAGAGCGCAGGGCCCCTGAATTGGGAGTGGAAAACTGGAGCATGCCTGCCAGCCCGGCAGACTGAATTCTCTGCATGTACGTGTCAGCCCCTTTCTTCCTCATGATGAGGGGGTGTGTCTCAGCATCCCCATTTCTCAGATGAGGAAACTGAGGCACAGAGAGGCTAGAACAGGTCCAGGCTCCCACAGGGCCAGGATGGAGCACCGACAGCCAGACCCAGTGATCCCGAAGGCGGTTCTGCTCATCTGTCCCTCCCTCGTTCTCTTCTCACCACTCTGGACCCCAGCCCAGTGAGTCACCCTTCTGGTGGAGGGGACTGCCCTGGGGTGACCCCACACCTCTCCCTGAATGCTGGTCCTTCTGATGGCAATTGCTGGCTGGAGTCATCTCCACGCCAGGGAGTAAATACCATCCCCACTACCCAGGAGAGTCGGGTTCTAGGGGGATGCTCAACAGAGGAAGAAACTCAAGACAGGGCCATGTGCTCAGTCACTCAGTTGTGTCTGACTCTTTGTGAGCCCGTGGACGGTAGCCCACCAGGCTCCTCTGGCCATGGGATTTCCCAGGCAAGAACACTAGAGTGGATTGCAATTTCCTTCTCCAGGGAGACAGAGCCGTGGGTCAAAAAATATTGCTAGCTTTCCTGGGGCAGCTCTATTAGATCCCTGAAATGGGATATGGAACGTGAACTTGGCCACATGATACGGCTCTGTCTGGACGGGCCCCTAGCTGTCTTTCAAAGAGCGATAGTTACGGAAATTAGTGGTGCAGAAACTCGTCCCCATCCTTCATCAGGGGCCTTATTAGCTGCCCCACGAAGTGACAGAGCAGCCTGGCCTCTTGACTTCAGGGCCTGGAGAAGCAGTCCCGCCCTCAGCCACTCGGAGACGTGCAGGGGGTATGCCCTGAGAGCACGGGATCTCGAGGGCGTCATGAGGCAGGCGTGGGGGAGGCAGGTCTGCAGCAGAAGAGGACCCATGTGGCCTTAATTCAGGGCGGTGATAACATGGATTCCCGCCTGGGGGAGGGAACCCCCAGTCAGGGGTCCCCACTGAAGGCCAGCCAGATGCCACAGGGAGCCCTGGCAAGGCCTGAGTCACGCTCACCTGGACCCAGGGCTGGCTGACCACTGACACCCCCGCCCCCCACCC
>SJYA01002443.1:1438555-1486721 GCA_006410615.1 Neotragus moschatus | reverse complement strand
GCCCCACCCCCGCCAGTGGGGTCCCCACCTCCCAAGCATCAGTCTCTTCATCTGTACCTGGGGAGCCCACACAGGCTAGAAGAGGTACAGGAACAGCCCAGGCTTCCCGGGGGTGTCCAGTCGACATCATCTGCTCTCTCACTCTCCCGCCCGGGGGTCACAGGCCTCCCTGGCTTCCCCACGTCCTCTCACGCTCGCACTGACTTCCAGCTGCCTTGTTGTTGTCGTTCGGTCGCTAAGTCGTGTCTGACTCTTTGGTACTCCTGGACTGCAGCACTCTAGGCTTCCCTGTTCTACACCATCTCCTGGAGTCTGCTCAAATTTCATGTTCTTTGAGTCGGTGGTGCTATCTAACTGTATCATCCTCTGTTGTCCCTGTCTCCTTTTGCCTTCAGTCTTTCCAAGCATCAGGGTCTTTTCTAATGAGTTGGCTCTTCACATCAAGTGGCCAAAGTATTGGAGCTTTAGTATCAGTCCTTCCGATGAATATTCAGGGTTGATTTCCGTCAGGACTGACTGGCTTAAATACCTTGCTGTCCAAGACCCTCTCAAAAGTCTTCTTCAGCACTACAATTCAGAAGCACCAGTTCTTTGGCACTCAGCCTTCTTTATGGTCCAACTCTCATATGTGTACATGACTACCAGAAAAACCATAGCTTTGACTATACAGACCTTTGTTGGCAAAGTGATAGCTCTGCTTTTTAAGACACAGTCTAGGTTTGTCATAGCTTTCCTTCCAAGGAGCAAGCGGCTTTTAATTTCATGGTTACAGTCAACATCCACAGTGATTTTGGAGCCCGAGAGAATAAAATCTCAGTGTTTCCACTTTTCTCCCTTCTATTCCCCACAGGGAAGAACCTGCTGCCAATCAGTCAAATCAGTGTCCATTTAAATAAGTTCCAGAAAAGTGCCACATGTGGTACATGGAGCCTGCATCTCTCAGTGTCGTCTGCAACCTTGTTAGAAAGGCAAGCTCTCAGGTCCAGCCCAGACACGCTGAGTGGGGTCCGGGAGTGTGGCCAGTGCTATGAGCCAGTCCTGCGGGTGAAGCTGGTTCCAAGATGGGACCCCACAGGTGGGACACAGAGGACAAGCCCAGTTCCAAGCCCTGATCTCTAGGGTTCATCCTTGGGAGAAGGTGGCAGAGGTCTCCCGCTGCCGGGCACTCACCTTGGGTGTCCCTGACGTGCCTCCTGGGCTGCATCTCCCACCCTAAGGCCAGTACAGGGGCTCCCCGGGGGCCCGAAGCTGGACGCGGCAGTGGGGGCCCAATGAGAAGGCACACGATCGTTCCAGAAAGGCCAGTTGGAAGGCCCAAGTCTTTGGGACCGAAGAGGTCTTAACAGGACATTTACCTTTCAAGGTCGTGCTAATGACCTTCCACACACGATAGATTTATTGAGGGGAAAACGTGGACTTATTCTGTCCAAGGTCAGTCCCGGAAGGAATCTTCTGTGGCTGAGCCTTGGGTCTGTTAATCAGCACCCACATTATTACCCGGAGAGGCCAGACCGAACGGGCAAGGAGGTGATAGAGGTATGCGGCCCCTCCAAACCCGTGCATTTTTAGCCTGTGTGACTCAGAGCTTCGTCCAGTTCCATCCAGGGAGCCTTTGATCGTCCACCCCAGCCTGCAGAGTCTCCACCCTGGGAACCAGAGGACACAAAAAGATAAACAGCACTTGAGCGAGTTGAGTCCTCTGGGGCCGCTCCTCTGTCTGCTCCCCCGGGTGTTGAAAAGAGCTCTCTTGGNCACCCACATTATTACCCGGAGAGGCCAGACCGAACGGGCAAGGACTTGATAGAGGTATGCGGCCCCTCCAAACCCGTGCATTTTTAGCCTGTGTGACTCAGAGCTTCGTCCAGTTCCATCCAGGGAGCCTTTGATCGTCCACCCCAGCCTGCAGAGTCTCCACCCTGGGAACCAGAGGACACAAAAAGATAAACAGCACTTGAGCGAGTTGAGTCCTCTGGGGCCGCTCCTCTGTCTGCTCCCCCGGGTGTTGAAAAGAGCTCTCTTGGCGAATAGGACACACGTAACCTTCACCCTTGACCTCGCAGTCTGGTGGGAGATAAGAGGGAGAGTGTCAAGAGGGAAAGAGAAGGGAAACAAGCTGCTCACTCACTCACCTAAGAGAAGGACAAGGCGGACGGGGTGGGAAGAGCAGTGCCAGGTCTCCTGAGGGGCTGGGGCGACCCCCCGGAGTCAGGCGTCAGGCTGTCGGTGCAGAGGCAGAGGTGCAGCCCTGCCTGACACCCCCCACCAGCACATTGGTGGGGGTGCAACCCACAGCCTTGACAGGAGCATTGTGCCTCCCCCAATCTGAGTATCTTCAGGCTCCCTGGTGGACCTGGCGGATGAGGGGGTGGTGAGCCCTGCAGGGGGCTGGTAAGTTCTGGCTCAGCTCGCTTACATCGTCCCAAATGCAAGTGTTCAGCTCCGTCCCGTGAACTTGGATTTGGCGCGGCCTGGGTTCACAGTCACCAGCACCAGGAGACCATCTAATGCCGAGGTTTTCAAAAGACGTGCTGGCCATGACAATAAGGACCAGACTCCACTGACCCCATATTGCACCTTGGTGCCTGACGTGGGGCCGGTGCCCAGAGGCATTTGCAGAAACCATTTCCCTCCAAGAGTCACAGAGAAGGAGGGAAGGATCTCGTCCAGGGAGGGAGGGGCCTCAGCTAAGCCTTCAGAAAGCCAGGTGGCCCCCGGGCAGCTCCCTCTCCACCTGAAGCCCAAGTCCCACTACCTGCTTCTGGGAAGGCATTATGGTAATCAGGCCACATTTGCATCTCCATTCCAAGCCCATCCGCTGTGTCGGAATGAAACCTTTGAAAATCACCATGGACACTGGTCTTGATAACAATGCGTGGGGAAAGGTCGTGTTGCTGTCTGAGCCGTAATTCATCCATCTGTGACGCAGGACAAGGCAGTAATGGATGGAGCCGATTGCCGGGGGCAAAGTTGGAACGCAAACTCATCAGAGATGGGGAACCCGGGCCCTGCGCCGTTAAATAGAGTTCCATTATTGTTTCATAAATAGAGAGATTGAAGTGCCCAGGCCAGGAACTGGTGATCATAGGGGACCACGTTTGCACTCAGCTCACACTAGTATTTGTTTTGAGTAAGTGGTTGTCTCGGCTAATAGGAGGGTGTTTCATTGTGAAGAGCTTGTTGAGCGGGATTTATGGAAGAATCCTGCGTGCTGTTTGTGCGGGGTGCTCCACGGTCGCTGGGAGATGGAGTTAGTGCGGCTGTGCTGCTCTGGCTCTAGTGGGTTTTGCATCCTCTCCGGTGAATGCTGCCCCTGCAGGTGCTGAAGTCTCTGAAGGGCACCTCCCACAGCTCCAAGCAGGTGCTCAGAAAGTGTGTGTGCATGTGTGCACGTGTGCACCCATGTGGTCAGGTGTGGTCAGAAAGTGTGTGCACATGTACGACTGTGTGGTCAGGTGTGCTCAGAAAATGCACATGCACTTGGAGGCCTATGATTGGGTGTGGCTTCTGACTTCCCTACAAGAACCATGGGTGGACCGTTTCCCAGCTTCCTTCTGGACCAGGCATTCCCACCTGTGTGCCCACCTGAAGGAGGCAGCAGGTGACAATATCCAGGTAAATAGGTGAAGCGTTGCAGGTGGAAAGAGTGTCCATGTTAGGCCAGAGCCTGGCTCAGAGGCACCATGATGTGGGGATGATCCAGAGTGGGCCCTTGAGGCCCCCAAGAGGCTGCTTCCATGCAGAGGAAGCAGGGTGCAGACAGGTCCCTCTGTCCACCTCCACCTCAGCTCTACCTGCAGCAGACACAGAAGCTTGCCCAGAGGTCTCCCCACTACAACTCCGGGCTTTCCTGCCTAGCTTGCCTGCAGGGTCACAGGAGACAGAGCCCTCGGAGGCCTCTAGGTTGTCCCCAGATAGCTAAGCCGCTGGGATCAGCACCCAGTCCCTCTGATCTGACTTCAGTGATGGGTGTCGCTGGGTTTATTTGAGGCTCTTTCCTACCTGTGGGGCAGGGGCAGGGACTGGACTTCAGGAAGTTGCCTCCCTGGGGATCCCAGCTCTGGCCGACCCCACTGGAAGCTCCGTGTCCAGCCGTCTTTGCATCTGTGGAGCTGCTGATGCTGGAGGCCTGGAGCCCAGCTTGTGGAAGGACAGGCCTGGCTGCTGCAGGTAACACAGATGGTGCCCAAGATGGACATCAGACAGTGGGCCAGGGGGCCTGACCCCTTCTGGCTTCAGGATCCCCTCTTCCCACGAGGGCGGCTGCTCTGAGAACAGGGAAGATGGTGTCACAGGGACCAGAAAAGGTTACAGGTTCCCCTTGGATTCCTCCCATCTCCTGTCCCTCCAGACTTCCTGTGAGGGGCTCATGGAGGTGACAGTCGAATCCGAGACCCTCGCTGACCCCCTGTGCCCCTTGCTCTGACCCCTGGGAGCGTGGGCTCCATAGGGGGAACTGGGCATCCTTTGATGCAGGTGTGCAGCCCACAGTCTCATTAGAGTGGGGCCCTGCACGTGCGCCCGAGGAACAAAGGGCCCCTTCACTGTCACCTCCGCGGCCAGGCACCGCCCCCTGGAACCCGCCGCCGAGGCCTCTGCATGGCCACTCCCAGGCCCGCAACGCAGCTCGCCCACTGGAGGCTTTGTTTAGTCTGGGTCTCTGGGCTTTGGGTTCTTTTTTCTCCAAATTCCTCCAGAGTTCTGTAGGCTGAAGACACCACTCATGCAGCCCCTGGGAGAGCAGAGCACCCTCTTCGATGGAGACGTTCCTGTGTCTCCCAAGGGCGACAGGGTTGCAGGGACCTGGGTTCGCTGGAGCGTGACACCCACCCCCACAGGAAGGCCTGGCACAGGAACACATGGGGGGCAGCAGTGGGGGAGGGGCTCAGGCAGCTCGACTGTGATCCTCAGCTCGGGGTCTCCCCCAAAGGACAAGGGACGTGGCTTCTTCTTCAAACCACACCAAACTATGGGCTGTTTGAATCCCAGCCCTGGTCTCATTCCCTCAAGTTCTGGATCAAAACAGGCCCGCAGAGTGGATGAGAGTGCCCACCTGTGTGGTGGTGCTCAGCCTGAGTGACTGGTTCAGGCCTTCTCCAGGTTCCTGCCTTGTCCCCCATGAGACCCACTGGGCTTTCAGGAGGGACACGGGAGCCCCAGGAGCCCCTGGAACAGCTGTGCCCAAGGTCCTGATGGCCCAAGAGGGGCCTTGGAGGAACCGGGGGGGGGGGCCTCCTGCTCAGTGAGGCCCCTGCAAATGGAGTGATCCGATCAAGCAGTGGCCTTGCCTCCCAGGAGCCTGTGAAGGAGGAAGGGCTGAAAGGGACCCAGAAAGAGTGATCAGGAGCAGAGGCAGGTGGGCTGGGTGCTCGCGGTGGCCAGCTGGGAGGACGGCAGGCCGACTGATGACCTGAGGAGTCAGGGCCAGAGCATTAAAAGCTGAGGGCTGGGAAGGAGGGTCAAGTGATTTTTTTGAGAAGAATCCCTTCAGCCTCACTAGAGCACCATTTTTAAGCCTAAGGGAAGGGAAGACAGATTTGAGCTGAAGGCTCAAGACTGCCCTTGAACTCTGCGTATCCTGCCCTGCACTCTCTGCCCAGCCACTGTGCTTCAGGGACGGCCTCACCATTCCAGACCCTCTATCCTGCCTCTGTGGGCACCAGGCTCTGTGGGGCCACATCCAGCTCCTCTTTGTGGTCCCTCCCAGCGCCTGGCACCATGTCTGCACCCAGGGAGCCCTATTCACATCTGTGGGTTTTTGAGGGCTTGGGATGGCATGAGGGTAGGCAGAGAGGATCGGAGAGATGCTCAAGCCTTGCAGCATCAAACCAGAGTCAGCCAGGAGGATGTGGACCAGGAGGTGAGGGGGGAGGGAAGTCCAGGGTCCAGCACCACAGGCTGGAATGAGGCCAGAGGAGACCACAGCCCCAAGCCTGCCAGCAGTTCCCACAGCACCAGCCCACACGAGGAGGACCTTAGGGGTTAGAGGAGCCAGGAGAGCAAAGATACAGGTGGGGAGCATAGGTGAGCCAGTCATTCTACAGAGCTTGGGGTGAGTGTGCAGTGATCAGCATCTTCCGTCCTCTAAGCAAGTGGGTTTGAACCTGCCTTTGGCCAGCCCCCGGGCTTCAGGAGGCATGTTCCCGCATGTCCGAGCCCTGCGTCACTCTCTCCTCTGTGTCCTGTCCTCATGGTTCAGAGCATCCAACACCCGTGTCCTTCCTCCTCGAAGGCATAATCCCTGCGGCAGAGGGTTAGAGCAAAGAGACCATCTGTGATGATGCACGTGATCTAGAACCACACTGCCCAAGACGGTAGCCACAAGCCAAACACGGTCCCTGAGTCATGCCATGTGGCGGGTACAGCAAAAGCTCTGGAGTTTTCTTTTGATTCCACTTTGTTATGGGCTTCCCAAGTGGCTCAGTGGTGAAGAATCTGCCTGCCAATGCAGGAGATGCAGAAGACATGGGTTCAGTCCCTGAATCAGGAAGATCCCCTGGAGGAGAAAATGGCAACCTGCTCCAGTATTCTTGCCTAGGAAATCCCATGGTCAGAGGAGCCTGACGGGCGACAGTCCATGGGGTCACAAAGAGTCAGACATGACTAAGCAACTGAGCACACTTTATTATCATCAGAATAAATGGCCACCTCATTGGACAGAGCAGGTTTGAAAGACAGGCCTTTGTCTTCCATCGAAGGCTGTCAATGATGATTTTGGAGTGGCCTGTCTGTGGGGCACCCTTGTCCCCATTCAGACAAGGCAGCTCCTTCCTTGTGAGCTGGAGAGGGAGCCAAGGGATGACATGGGTTCCCACAGGAGACTCTCATTTTTCCAGCCATCCTGTCCACTGAGTTCTGAGGATCCTATCTGGACCCCAGTCCTCAGTTCTGGGGGCTTGTGTAGAACTGGGTGAAGGTATCTTAAAGACAAACTGGTTCTGGAGATTTTATGGGGCACAGAGGTGAGGCGATACTTTGGCCACCTGATGCCACCTGATGCAAAGAACTGACTCATTGGAAAAGACCTTGATGCTAGGAAAAATTGAGGACAAGAGGAGAAGAGTACGACAGAGAATGAGATGGTTGGATGGCATCACCAACGCGATGGACATGAGTTTGAGCCAGCTCTGGGAGTTGGTGATGGACAGGGAAGCCTCACGTGCTGCAGTCCATGGGATCACAAAGAGTCGGACACGACTGAGGGACTGGACTGAGGAGAGGCGCTGTCATGCTGTTGTGGCCATATTTGGGTGAAAAGTCATTCTTTTCACTTTCAATTTCCTGGAAGCCTCTCCTGCAGCATCAAGGTGTGTGTACCCAGGAGAGCGCTTCTTCTGGCTTTGCTCCCAGTGGTGCCAGGGCCTCCTAGGGATGAAGGGCCCCAGGCCGTCCTCCTGAGGCTCCTGCCTGGACACCCAGCACCCAGGAGAGACTGGGGACACAGCGCCTGTGGCTGCTCAGACCCTTCTAGCCCTGAGAACACCTTTCCTCTTCTGGCAATGGCCCGTTCACTGTGTCCGTGGGGTGCCCTGTAGGTGGGGTGTGTGGATCATGGGTGAAGTTCTATCCCTCACATCTGATTCTGCTGTGTCTGGCCCTCGGCGTGTGCTCCAGTTTCCACTGTCATCCTCGTCCTCGTGCCTCTGTTTGCTTTCTGTCCTCATTCCCACCACTAAAGGCCTCTCCCTTTCCCCATCCCCCTTCCACTGAGCAGGTTTCTCAGGGACAAGGCTACAGCACTGATCCCAGAGCCTGGCACCTCACAGGCTTCAAGGAATACCTGCAAATGAATGGGCACATGAGAAAAACGATAAATGATTTCATGGCTGAAATACATGCACTAAAGACAGAGGGAAGTTTGGCTTTGCTCACTTTAACTGGCCCCTTGGTCATCAAGGGTTTCCTCACAGCCCTGTTGGTAAAGAAGTTGCCTGCAATGCAGGAGACCCTGGTTCGATTCTTAGGTTGGGAAGATCCTCTGGAGAAGGGATAGGCTATCCATTCCAGTATTTTGGGGCTTCCTTTGAGGCTCAGCTGGTAGAGAATCCGCCTGCAGTGCAGGAGACCTGGGTTCAGTCCCTGGCTTGGAAAGATCCCCTGGAGAAAAGACAGCCTACCCACTCCAGTATTCTCGCCTGGAGAATTCCATGGACTATATAGTTCATGGGGTCACAAAGAGTCGGACATGACTGAGCAGCTTTCACTTTCATTTTGATCATCAAACCCTCCATTGTCTTGGCATTTTTCAAAGGACCGCATCTTGGTGACCTCTGCGTTGCCCGACAGGATAGCTGGACAAAGCCTCCTGCAAAAGAGGTTTCTCCAAGGCTCAGCTTCTACTCCGCCTGAGGCTTGACTGGTCAGGACAGGCACACTTGCCAGTCAGCAAAGACACACAGGAGCTGGCCAGAGACTGGATTCCGCCAGCCCACCCCAAACTGGCTCAGCCTTTAGGGCGCCCTCAGCGTTCACGCCACACCCGAGCCACTCCTGTTCCCTGTTTCCCAGCAGCATTCTTGGCTGGCGACCTGAGTGTCGTCGTGATGATTATTCCAACTGCCATCAGCCGCCTCTGCACACAGCCCTCCTGAGGGTGGCCATCTGGCATGTGCTTGGCTGTCGGGTACACACAAGTGTAGCTCAGGTCACACCTGGGGAGCCCTCCAGCCGAGTGAGAATGCAGGTGATGCCCATATATGTGTACACAGCCGAGTCTCTTTTGTCAAGTACGTTTCTACCAAGTTGCCACAAATGCTGCCTTCACGAATGTTGACCCAGTGCTCCTAGAGGACGCTGGTGGCTAGGTTCCTGCCAGCTCCGGAGGTCACTACATGGTTTTCAACCAATTGGTACATTACTTGCTTTATGTGTTTCTGCTTAAAGACCAGAATTTAATACATAACATGGACTCACTTTGCACTTACAGCTGGAACCACTGTCCCTCGTGTCTGAATGAAGCTTGTCCAACACGCGTTTTCTCCATCAGGCGCATAGCAGCCTTCTTGTGCTCAGAAACACTAGTTGCACTTCAGTGCCAGGCTGGGGCCGTTTTGCACAGAGAATCACCAACAAAACCTGCAAAACACCAAACACGGAGTACTAAATAGGCTTTCAAAAGGAAGTTTGATATGTGTGAGCGGAAACAACAAGGCAGACTGTCGCCCACACAGCCTCAGCTGGGAGCGCGTGACACACAACCCATGTGTCCTGCCCTCCACACGGTTCCAGGGTGAGGGAAGCCTTGCAATGGCCAATCGGGAGTCACAGATGCACTTTAGCTGGTAGATGAATCTGCAAATACAGAATCTGTGGGATGAGAATCAACTGTACAAATACAAACATGTATACATGTGTATAGACCAGCTCACAACATGTATAGATCAATGTTATTGAAATATAGCTCACATACCATCAACTAAACCCTTTTGAAGTGTGCCATTTGGTGTTTTTTTTTTTTATTATTTTGAGACTTCCCAGTAGCTCAGTGGTGAAGAATCTGCCTGCAATGCAGGAAACGTGGGGGATGCCGGTTTGATCCCTGGGTTGGGAAGATCCTCTGGAGAAGGAAATGGCAACCCACTCTAACATTCTTGCCTGGAGAATTCCACAGTCAGGGGAGCCTGGTGGGCTACAGTCCATGGAGTTGCAAAGAGTTGGACACAACCAAGCAACTGAACACACACACAGAGTATATTGAGAATATAGAGACATAATCGTGTCACCACCTTCTAATCTTAGGAAATTTTCATCACCCCAAAGGATGTTCCATACCCTTTAGCAGTCACTGACCACTCCTAAACCCCCAGCACCTGGAAACCACTAATCCACTGTCTGCCTCTATAGGTTTGCCTGTTTGAGACATTCAGATAAATGGGATCTAAGGATATGTGACTTCTTGTGACTGGCTCCTTCCCCTGAGTGTAATGTCCTCAAGTCCATCTATGCTGTAGTGTGTATGGATCAGGACTTCTGGTTTTTTGGGCTGCACTGGGTCTTCACTGTGGCATGTGGGATGTTTGTCGTGGCCTTTCTTCTGTTGTGATGCTTGGGATCAGTAGATACAGCACAACACAGGCTTCTCTAGTTGTGGCTTGCAGGCTCAGTTGCGACATGGCATGTGGGATCTTAATTCTCCAGGGATTGAACTGGTATCCTAGGAATTGGAAGGCAGAGTCTTAACCACTGGACCACCAGGGAAATCCCTGTACTTCATTCTTGTTATGTTTGAATAACATCCCACGGTAGGGACAGGCCAACTTGTTATCCGTCCCTCCACCAGTGGGCATGAGGGTTTCCACTGTGGGGCAATTGTGAGCAGTGCTGCTTGGGTGTGTGTGTGCTCACGTCTGTGTGGACTTATACTTTCACTTTTTCTTAGGCGCATGCCTGCTAGTGGATTTGCGAGGTCACCAAGCAACTCTATTTTTTTTAAGCATTTAATTATTTGGCTGTGCTGGCTTTAGTTGTGGCATGTAGAATCTAGTTCCTGGACTAGGGCTTGAACCCGGGACCCCTGCACTGGAAGCTCAGAGTCTTAGCCATTGGACCACCAGAGAGGTCCCTATATTTAACTTTTTGAGGAACCGTCATGTTTTCCACAGCCAGTGTACCATATTACCTTCCCAAAGGCGGCATACCTGGTGCGATGTCCCTATGCGCTTACTATCTGTGATGGCAGCTTCCCTGTGGCTGTGACAGTGTCCTGTGTGTGCTGCTTTGGGGGAAGG
The DNA here is from genome assembly GCA_006410615.1 of Neotragus moschatus. NCBI lineage: Eukaryota > Metazoa > Chordata > Mammalia > Artiodactyla > Bovidae > Neotragus > Neotragus moschatus. Next base: position 1,475,997 of record SJYA01002443.1, on the reverse strand, counting down.
GGTGCCTTCTCAAGCTCCAAGGGCCCACATCACTCTGGTGTCTAATCCCTGTGGAACACAAGCAGTTGAGGACCTCGCCTCTTGGGGCAGGGCTGGGATCCAAGACTAGGAAGAAGACCCTTCTGAGTAAGAAAATGGGCTGCCAGCCCGTTTTCCATCTTCCCAGCCATTTATTCATCCGCCGACACGGATGCAGGATGCTTTTGAGAAGTTTTGAAGATTCCGCAGAAAAACGGTTGCCTTGTGCAAGGACCACGTTTTTAAAGCAGCTTTACTGAGATGCAACTCCCATACCAAACAATATCGGTAAAGGCACAGCGCGGGATCTTGCGTTGCCCTCACTTGGCCTCATACATGTGTCTTGCTCTGTGTTCTGCTGGGTGACTTTCTCCAAGACAGGAGTCACCTGCAAATCTCACCCCCAGGAGGGGAGGGAAGGGGACCATGTGGCTTCAGGGACAGTCCTCGCCTCCCTGAAGTCCTGAGGGTCATGTTGTGTGGCCCTGTGCACCACTCCACTGAGTGCCAGGAGGTGCCATCCCCTCCCTAGTCCCGCGGAACCCTCCTCCTCCAGCCCAACGCTGAGCTTCAGACATGGACCGCACGTGCCCTCAGGAGGCGATCAACCATCCTGTCCATCCAGGACACCCCGAGATGCCCCAATTTTAACCCTGAAAGTCCAGGAAACCCTCAACCTCCTTAAAGCAGAAAGTGAGTCACCCCAAGGCTAGGTCACCTGCCGGGTCTCGCCGCCCTGACCAGCAGGTCCTAATTGGAGCACTGGTGTCTGCTGGTGGGAAGGAGGCCCATTTCCCACTCTGCTGTCCTGGGGGGGGGACCCAGTACTGGGCACAGATCCCATTGGCCACTGTCTTGGCCTGCAGTGTGTGTCCTGCCACCTGGATTCCTAAGGAGTAGCTCTCCTGTCACTGCCAAGCCCCCGACTCAGGGCAGTGCTTCGCCGCATCCTCTTGCTATTCTGGGTGTTAGTTGCTCAGTCGTTCCAACTCTTTGAACCCATGGACTGTAGCCCGCCAGGCTCCTCTGTCCATGGGATTCTCTAGGCAAGAATACTCAAGTGGGTTGCCATGCCCTCCTCCAGAGAATCTTCCCGGCCCAGGGATTGAACCCTGGTCTCCCGCATTGCAGGAAGATTCTTTGCTGTCTGAGCCACCAGGGAAGTCCCACTACTCTGGGGAAGAAACGAGCTCAGACCTGCTCATCGACCGGTCATCTGCAGGGCTGGTTTCCAGCCAGACCACACAGGCTTTCTGCTGGCTCTGCTGCCTCCCAGCTGTGTGATGGTGACAACTGACATGACACCTGCAGGACTTGGTTTCCTCTCTTAGAAATGGAGGTGAGAGGGTGCTGGCAAGCTGTGCAGCGTGGTTCACAGTGAGGATGCGGGTGATGTCAGGGTGCACGGCGCCTGGTGGGGGAGATAACATGGGGTCAGCCCCTCTCTGTGGCCCAGACATTCTCCAAGAGTTTAATTTTCCAAGGCTCCTCCATGGGAAATAGGAAGCCATCCCCATGTCACCCAAATTCCCCAAATCCCATCTGTACCATCTCCAGCCCCAGTTGTCCCCACCCCAGGTTTTACCCCAAAGATAGGGAGAATGCAAGGACACCAAGTTCTGCCCTTCCTTCTCCTCCCCCGCCTCCTCAGTGCTTGGCCCATTCTGAAGGCCTCTTACTTCCCTCCTGGGACAGGAACACCCCCAAGCGCACCCTCCTCTGTCCACCAAGCGTCTGCCCTCTGCTTTCTCGGAGCAGAGATGGCAAGAGGGTTGAGGAAAGAGCCCTGACGCTGGTCATCACGAGCGTCCCCACTGCGCTGGTGTGCACCCACAGCAAAGCCAAGCCTGGCTCCTCCCCTCCCAGCTCAGGTCAGGGCGGGGTCTGGACACAGTGTCCCCAGATGCTAGTGGAGGGGGGATGTTTTCGTGGCTTCTCAGGGTCACATCCCAGATCTGTGGCACTGGGCAGTTTTCTTGACTTCTCTGTGTTTCATTTCTCTTCAGTATCACTCCATAGAGAATACATGTCACATCATAGAAAATATTTCAGGAAGGACTGAGGGATGAAAGTAAAACCAGAGCAGCAGTGCTTAGTATGAAGATGCTTAACAAAGGGAGGCCGAAACTATTGTTGTTATTATTAGTATTACAGGTCTCTTCCCATATCCCTTGGGACCAAGCTCCCTAAGCTGGTCTACTGTGAGTCTGGAGGCCAAGGCCTCACCAGCCCACGGCTCTGGACACCACCTCAGGGACCACTGCGACTAGGGGCCAATGGGGAGGTGCCCCAGGGAGACAGGGGTGAGGCTACGGCGGAGCTGCAGGGGCCAAGGGGGCCAAGTATGGGCGCCTCTACCCTGGGCCCCTCAGAGGAACAGCAGGGCACACGCAGTGCCGTGGTCAGACCACAGAGTCCAAGGAGAGTCTGAGAGCAGCCTTGCCCCCGCCAACCACAGGGTCCAAGCCGGGAGGAGGGGTGCGCGAAGTGAGCCTCACGCCCAGCGAGAGGTCCCTCAGGCCCTGACCTCACTGAGCGTGCACGTGCACGTATGTGCATCACGTGGATTTCACTGTGTTTTAATCAGTTTCCACATGGAAGGTGCATTTTAAAACACTCAGCCACAATTCCATCACACATGCTGGCTCTTGTTGTCACGGGACATTATAGCACAGCTTGGTACCTGGACACTCAGAGGCTCTGTGCCTACCCCTGCCCAGCTGAGACGGTCACACCCTCACCTGTAAAGTGAGGGTAATCCTCATAGTACGAGGATGATCCCTCCTTGGTGGTCCTAGGGGAGGTTGAGGGAGGTCCTACAGGCGAAGGCTGCTCAGAGGTGAAGCCAGAGGCAGTAGCCTTCAGTAAGCCAGGTCCCAGGACCCATCTCCCCGGGGAGACCCCAGCCCTCAGCCATGCCCCCACACACTCACCTCGCCTGAGGTGAGGGCAGCATGGTGGAGCCCTGGCACCCACCCTCCTCAGCCCAGCTCCAGTCACCCTGGCATCACAGCCTTAGGGGCTCTGGATGCTGAGGAGTGCAGCCAAGCCTGGCCAGTGAGGTCAGGCTCCCCAGGAAGAGACCCACGACAAGCTGGGTGGCTCAGTCCCCAATGCCCATGGTTGCCCCTCCTCCACAAGCCCAGCCAGCACACCCTTCTCACCCTTTGATTGTTTTGGCAGCTTTTCGCAGAACCTCAAATGAGGTAGCCCCAGGGAGAAGAAGCATCCCAATGTGTGCACGAAGGAATGTGCATGTGTGCGCATGAAGACGTGTGCATGTGTGCCCACATGTGCACGTGTGTGTGCAAGCTCCAATGTGAGCTGTCTTTGGTGGCAGGGTCCTCTGCCACACCTGTCCCGAGAGCCCCTCCGTGGGAGCCAGGCTGAGGACGGCGAGGTGGGAAGGGTTAACCTGCAAGGCGGGCGCCGAGTCCTGTGCAGGGACCAGGCAGTCGTTCTCGCTAATGAGAACCAGACCTCCTGCAACAGTCCTGCAGTGTTAGCGCCGCTCCCCCGGGGGTGCATCTTTGTTGCTTTTCCCAAAAAGTAGGCGCGGTGTGTCTACATTTTCTCTCTTGCTTTCTTTCACTTTTGGAAACAAACAGGAGGAGCCAAGCTCAGAGAGAGATTCTTTATTTCTTTCCCAAATTGCCTGGATGCCTGCCCCTCTGATGGTGTCCACTTTGCTCTGTCCTGTGCCCGTGGATCCAAGGCACGACCCTGGCTCCAGGGAGCCTTCCAATTGCCGGGCCCGTGGGTGGGTCTCAGGCAAGTCAGAGATGCAGCTGGAGAGAGGCCAGGAATCAGCAAGGACAACTTACTGGTCAAGACCGGGCCAAGCGTGGCACAGGTCGGTGTTCACTTAACCCTCACCTGGCCTTCTAACACATGGGTAAACTGAGGCACAGAGAGGTTCAGAAGCTCCCCCCGGCGGAACAGCCAGGAAGGGTGTGAGCAGGAACCCAGGTCTGTCAGACCCCAAAGGCAACCCCAATGCTGGTCTCATCCCTGGTCCTGTCCCACTGCCCACCAGGGAAACTCAGATCTACCATCCTCTCAACACACCTCCAGGTCTGCCTCATAGACAGAACCGCATCTGCCCCTGGGTCCAGAGGGGCTGCCAAGCCACCAGTGTTTGTCCTGCATGCTCCCTTTCCCAGATTCACAAGTCAGATCCCAGTCAGCAAGGTCCAGGCCTCCAAGACTGATAGCCTGCCTGTCCCTGGAGAGGTGCCCTGGGTTCTTACCTTGTCTTCTATCTCTCCTTGGGTGAGCTGGGCCCACCTGCAGAGCCCCTGGTGCTGATGCGACTGGATGAGAAGGTATGTTAGGGGCTGGTGCTCAGCCTGGCCCATCTGAGGCCCTCAGCAGGTGGCAATGGTGCCACCAGCATCCTTGCCCCCAGCAGGCTCCTCCCTACTCATTCCCACACTCCCCGGTGCCCAGGTGAGGGTCAGTGTGGGGCCCCATCGAGGAAGCCATTGGGTGGGGACTGACAGGTGTGTGGCTGGTTGGGCGATGCGGGTGCAGGACCATAGGACCCCAAGGGCACGAGGCTACTGTCACCCCTTCCTCCGAGGCTGGTCCCCACCCTCACTATCAGCACCCGTAGTCCCACTTCCCTGGCTTCGGTCGTGTCTGATACTGGCATCATTTCCTCAGTGGAAAGGACCAGGTGCCCAGAACCAATGGGTCCGGACCAGCAGATAGACCGGCTCAGTACCTGGCTTTCGGAAACGGAGCCTGCATCCTCCTCCCTGAAGCCCACCGACAGCCAAGCTGCTCCCCTCCGAAGGCTGGAATTTCAAACTTACACAAATATTCCAATGCTTTTCAAGCCTGTTCCAAATAGACATTTATGTTGGCTGAGGCAGTATTTTCCTTTTATTGCTGTTATGAGATTCAACATTTTTCCAGAAATAACTTCTGAAAAGTGCGCCTGGATTTTGAACACGTGTGATCCTGACGTCCGGGGAGACAGGCTTTTCAAAACACACAGGCACACACGCGTGGGCACCCACGCGACCATGTACCTCGGGGCTGCAGCCTGAAGTCGCTGTGTTTGTTTGTCAACCGAAGGGCTTTCGGGAGGCCAGGGGCTTCCTGTGCAGGGACCAGCAGACCTCTGCTCTCTGCCCTCTCTGCCCCAGTACCGTTGGCTGCCTTTCCCAACCAGCTGACGGTGGAGGGGATGTGGCTTCGGATGCCTCATCCTCAGCTTTCTGCCCACAGGGGCACAGAACCTGCAGCAGGAGCAGTTGTTGGGAAGGAATTTAACTGCTAGCTCCTCTGAAACACTCAGGGAAACCCACTCTGCCCACGGAGCCCCGGAGCTGGACCACAGCCTCCGTGATGACTTGTCACCACTGAAGCCATGAGTCAGAAGGCAGAGCACAGCGTCCAAATGCTTGGCGTTGAATTTACAAGAAATGCTTGCGAGGCAAGAGCCTGGCTGCCTGTGACATTTTAAATCCTCGGGTAGGTCAGGAAAGGAGAATTTTGGTGGATGAGAGCGCAGTACGTCTTCCCTCCCTGGCACCCCCTCCCAGCATCCAGGTGAGAGGAAGGAAGTGGAGAGAAAATGAAAATGGGACGGAAACTTTCTTTTTCCCCATATTGGAAATGATTTATTTGGGACCGCTGCTGAGGCAAAGGCCCTCACCCTAGCTCGGGGCTGCATGGGCCCCTCTATGCCCACCCCCTCGGGGCTGGAATCGCCTCCCAGGGGCTCCGAGCCCGCAATCTGCTGACCCCCAGCAAACCCCGGGCTCCCTCCTGCCCCGGCCGGCCTGGGATTTGTGAACGTGTGAAGGTATTAGCTGCCAGTTATAACTGGAACGCAGCCTAGAGGCCTCGCTTCTCCAGCAGGAAAGCTTGTAATGCAGCGAGTCTGGAGCCAGCCCAGCATTCAGAAACAGGAAGAATTAATAGGAGTAAATGTGAGCGCTGTTAGCACTCCCGGCCACGATTTATTGCCGGTGGTGGGGGGAACATTGGTTGGTGGCAGAGTTTCGTCCATTTGAATATCAAATGTAATTAATGAGTCACCAAGTGTGGGACCCCAGAAACAAGGTCCAGAAACCGCCGTTTTCAGAGACACATGACCCTCTGCCAAGAACACACCCTCCCTCCACGCGGGGGCTGGGGGCCACAAAACAGGCTGAAACCCTGAGTGCTGGATGGCCAGGGAAGTAGTGGGCGCAGTGACCAGGATGTCCTAGGGGGTGGGAAGGGCTGGGTGTCTGGGGATGGGAAGACAGAGAGTCTGGGCCATGGGTGACNCATGGTGGAGCCCTGGCACCCACCCTCCTCAGCCCAGCTCCAGTCACCCTGGCATCACAGCCTTAGGGGCTCTGGATGCTGAGGAGTGCAGCCAAGCCTGGCCAGTGAGGTCAGGCTCCCCAGGAAGAGACCCACGACAAGCTGGGTGGCTCAGTCCCCAATGCCCATGGTTGCCCCTCCTCCACAAGCCCAGCCAGCACACCCTTCTCACCCTTTGATTGTTTTGGCAGCTTTTCGCAGAACCTCAAATGAGGTAGCCCCAGGGAGAAGAAGCATCCCAATGTGTGCACGAAGGAATGTGCATGTGTGCGCATGAAGACGTGTGCATGTGTGCCCACATGTGCACGTGTGTGTGCAAGCTCCAATGTGAGCTGTCTTTGGTGGCAGGGTCCTCTGCCACACCTGTCCCGAGAGCCCCTCCGTGGGAGCCAGGCTGAGGACGGCGAGGTGGGAAGGGTTAACCTGCAAGGCGGGCGCCGAGTCCTGTGCAGGGACCAGGCAGTCGTTCTCGCTAATGAGAACCAGACCTCCTGCAACAGTCCTGCAGTGTTAGCGCCGCTCCCCCGGGGGTGCATCTTTGTTGCTTTTCCCAAAAAGTAGGCGCGGTGTGTCTACATTTTCTCTCTTGCTTTCTTTCACTTTTGGAAACAAACAGGAGGAGCCAAGCTCAGAGAGAGATTCTTTATTTCTTTCCCAAATTGCCTGGATGCCTGCCCCTCTGATGGTGTCCACTTTGCTCTGTCCTGTGCCCGTGGATCCAAGGCACGACCCTGGCTCCAGGGAGCCTTCCAATTGCCGGGCCCGTGGGTGGGTCTCAGGCAAGTCAGAGATGCAGCTGGAGAGAGGCCAGGAATCAGCAAGGACAACTTACTGGTCAAGACCGGGCCAAGCGTGGCACAGGTCGGTGTTCACTTAACCCTCACCTGGCCTTCTAACACATGGGTAAACTGAGGCACAGAGAGGTTCAGAAGCTCCCCCCGGCGGAACAGCCAGGAAGGGTGTGAGCAGGAACCCAGGTCTGTCAGACCCCAAAGGCAACCCCAATGCTGGTCTCATCCCTGGTCCTGTCCCACTGCCCACCAGGGAAACTCAGATCTACCATCCTCTCAACACACCTCCAGGTCTGCCTCATAGACAGAACCGCATCTGCCCCTGGGTCCAGAGGGGCTGCCAAGCCACCAGTGTTTGTCCTGCATGCTCCCTTTCCCAGATTCACAAGTCAGATCCCAGTCAGCAAGGTCCAGGCCTCCAAGACTGATAGCCTGCCTGTCCCTGGAGAGGTGCCCTGGGTTCTTACCTTGTCTTCTATCTCTCCTTGGGTGAGCTGGGCCCACCTGCAGAGCCCCTGGTGCTGATGCGACTGGATGAGAAGGTATGTTAGGGGCTGGTGCTCAGCCTGGCCCATCTGAGGCCCTCAGCAGGTGGCAATGGTGCCACCAGCATCCTTGCCCCCAGCAGGCTCCTCCCTACTCATTCCCACACTCCCCGGTGCCCAGGTGAGGGTCAGTGTGGGGCCCCATCGAGGAAGCCATTGGGTGGGGACTGACAGGTGTGTGGCTGGTTGGGCGATGCGGGTGCAGGACCATAGGACCCCAAGGGCACGAGGCTACTGTCACCCCTTCCTCCGAGGCTGGTCCCCACCCTCACTATCAGCACCCGTAGTCCCACTTCCCTGGCTTCGGTCGTGTCTGATACTGGCATCATTTCCTCAGTGGAAAGGACCAGGTGCCCAGAACCAATGGGTCCGGACCAGCAGATAGACCGGCTCAGTACCTGGCTTTCGGAAACGGAGCCTGCATCCTCCTCCCTGAAGCCCACCGACAGCCAAGCTGCTCCCCTCCGAAGGCTGGAATTTCAAACTTACACAAATATTCCAATGCTTTTCAAGCCTGTTCCAAATAGACATTTATGTTGGCTGAGGCAGTATTTTCCTTTTATTGCTGTTATGAGATTCAACATTTTTCCAGAAATAACTTCTGAAAAGTGCGCCTGGATTTTGAACACGTGTGATCCTGACGTCCGGGGAGACAGGCTTTTCAAAACACACAGGCACACACGCGTGGGCACCCACGCGACCATGTACCTCGGGGCTGCAGCCTGAAGTCGCTGTGTTTGTTTGTCAACCGAAGGGCTTTCGGGAGGCCAGGGGCTTCCTGTGCAGGGACCAGCAGACCTCTGCTCTCTGCCCTCTCTGCCCCAGTACCGTTGGCTGCCTTTCCCAACCAGCTGACGGTGGAGGGGATGTGGCTTCGGATGCCTCATCCTCAGCTTTCTGCCCACAGGGGCACAGAACCTGCAGCAGGAGCAGTTGTTGGGAAGGAATTTAACTGCTAGCTCCTCTGAAACACTCAGGGAAACCCACTCTGCCCACGGAGCCCCGGAGCTGGACCACAGCCTCCGTGATGACTTGTCACCACTGAAGCCATGAGTCAGAAGGCAGAGCACAGCGTCCAAATGCTTGGCGTTGAATTTACAAGAAATGCTTGCGAGGCAAGAGCCTGGCTGCCTGTGACATTTTAAATCCTCGGGTAGGTCAGGAAAGGAGAATTTTGGTGGATGAGAGCGCAGTACGTCTTCCCTCCCTGGCACCCCCTCCCAGCATCCAGGTGAGAGGAAGGAAGTGGAGAGAAAATGAAAATGGGACGGAAACTTTCTTTTTCCCCATATTGGAAATGATTTATTTGGGACCGCTGCTGAGGCAAAGGCCCTCACCCTAGCTCGGGGCTGCATGGGCCCCTCTATGCCCACCCCCTCGGGGCTGGAATCGCCTCCCAGGGGCTCCGAGCCCGCAATCTGCTGACCCCCAGCAAACCCCGGGCTCCCTCCTGCCCCGGCCGGCCTGGGATTTGTGAACGTGTGAAGGTATTAGCTGCCAGTTATAACTGGAACGCAGCCTAGAGGCCTCGCTTCTCCAGCAGGAAAGCTTGTAATGCAGCGAGTCTGGAGCCAGCCCAGCATTCAGAAACAGGAAGAATTAATAGGAGTAAATGTGAGCGCTGTTAGCACTCCCGGCCACGATTTATTGCCGGTGGTGGGGGGAACATTGGTTGGTGGCAGAGTTTCGTCCATTTGAATATCAAATGTAATTAATGAGTCACCAAGTGTGGGACCCCAGAAACAAGGTCCAGAAACCGCCGTTTTCAGAGACACATGACCCTCTGCCAAGAACACACCCTCCCTCCACGCGGGGGCTGGGGGCCACAAAACAGGCTGAAACCCTGAGTGCTGGATGGCCAGGGAAGTAGTGGGCGCAGTGACCAGGATGTCCTAGGGGGTGGGAAGGGCTGGGTGTCTGGGGATGGGAAGACAGAGAGTCTGGGCCATGGGTGACATACCCAAGACGGTTTCTAAGCTGGCCCTGGAGAGAAGGGGGTGGGGCGGGGGTTGATCCTGTCTCCCCACGGAGGCTGAAAGATGTACTTGCTGCTCAGAGGAGCAGATGACCTAAAGCCTGTGGTCGGAGGTGGCCAGGACGAGGACGGGGAGCGCGTCTGCCTCCCCGACCCCGTGCCGGGTTATCCTGCTCCATCGCGGGAGCAAGCCCCCTCTGCCGGCTCTCCTCCGGTCCGTCCCTCTTTGTTAATGACAGAGGGTCGGGGTTTGTGTTGTTGTTTCTCCTAATCGCCTTCGCCCCCGGAGCCAGTGTGTTCCCAGCAAAGTGCCCCCTCCTCCCCTCCCCCTGAGCTCTTTGATCTTCTGGTTTGGGTTCAGTTGTTTCGTTTTTTTGCAATTACCAGCCTGGAGGGAGGATGGCCCTGACCTGCAGCCGCAGTCTGGCAGACAGATGGGACAGGAAACGGGGAGTTTATTTCAGCCTTCGCCCCTATTCATCTTGGATAGATTACAACAGTAGCAGCTCCAAATGTCTTCATAGCCCATTTGTGATAAAGCGATGGTAACATCACACAAGAAGAGAAATGTGCAGATTAGCGATATCCGGGGAAAGACGGATTGACTGAGTGCATGGGATTGCTCTGAACAAAATCCCCTCCCTCCCTTTCCTCCCCCCTCCCCCGCTGTCGGGAAAGCCTGCTCCCTCCGTGGGGCCTGATGGCAACCCCAGTAGGGCAGGCAGGGACCTCGCCATACTCTCTCTCTCTCCACTCTTTCCCTCCCTCCCTCTCCCTGCATTCTTTGCCTTTCCAAGTTTTTGAAAGTCTACAGGGCAACTCTGCAGCAGCCCAAATAAATCAAGCTGCCATGGTTACTTTGCAGAGGCTGGGGGATTTATATTTGAATTTCAGGAAGAGGGGCAAATCCATCACCCTCGAAAGCTGCATCTATAGATTTTAGAGTTTGTTTGAGTTATTATTGGGGGGTGGATTGCAGTGGAAAGGGGAGTTTGGAATAAAACCAAGGAGGACTGGCAAGGAAGAGCTTCTCGCTGAAGGACACGGGCACATTTATAAGCCATCAATAAGAACCATTAAGACCTGCGGCTTTCTCTTTGTTCTTTTTAAGAGGAAACACTTAGCAGTTGTTCTTTGTTGTACTTTTTTAATGAGCCAAGAGAACATTGCCGTTGTCCCCGTGCAGCCCAGGGGGGAGGGGCCACAAGCTTTGTCTTTTGCATTTTTCCTCTTTTTCCTTTACATGAGAACTGACAAGAAACCCCCCCTCCCACCCCCATGAAGGAAAGCCGATCTGCCCAGACTGGTTTCAAAGAGCTCCAATTTAGAGCATCCCCAGCGACTTCATTCCTAATCATGTTTTTACTTTCCTGGCTACCAATCGGAGACACTTCCCCCCACCCCCGTCACTCTAGTTTCTATTGATTAGAGCCCAGCTCCGAGGTGAGGGTCTGGGAGGCATGGGGGGTGGGCAGGGGGAGTGATGCGTCGACCGGTGGTGGTGGCCCTGCCTGGAGAAGGTATCCGAGGATTTGAATGACATCTCAGGGGACAGTATCAGGCTTCCAAATTCCTTTCATCCATCAGATGAGAGAACAAGCCGTGGCTTTCAGCCGGACAGGGGCTGGGGCTCTCGTGGAGTAAACGGGCTGAGGCCACACAGATAAAGAGCGTCTCCTGTTCCTTTTAAACTGTTTCTGGCAAGAGTCGTCTGTCACTGACTGAGGGCGGGTGGGGGTGGGATGGCCCTCTCAACTCTGATTAAAGTAGCAAGTTCAGGGCCACAGTGGAGCCTTCCAAAGTCACCCCAGCCAGTCTTTCCCGCTTTACTTACTGGGCTTACCCCCATGTGAGGATGTATGGGGGCAGCTAGCCTCTCATTCCGAAGGAAGCCTCCCTTTTCCAAGGCAGGGATCAGGTCCAGCCTGAAAGAGCTCGGATTCCTCAGGTCTCAGCTCCCATCCATCCAGTTTCTAGGGAATAATAGGTGCGTATTAGATACCATGAATACACACTAAGTACTGGGAGGAAACCAGGAGAGCAAGGAACTGGAAAGAGACAGGGAGCTGACGGTGTGGCAAGGAGCAGAGATGCAGTGTGGCAGGAAGCATGAAGCAGTGAATGGGAAGCAGGGGTGCGGGGTGCCAGGAAGCAGGATTATACTGTAGCAAGGGGTAGAATACGTCTCGTAGGAAAGAGGGAGGCTGTGCAGCCGGGAAGCAGTTACATGTGTTGGTAACCCAGACATAGAGGCTCTCCACAGCCTGGCACACAGGGAGCACTGGATAAACGTTCACCCATGGTCCCGTCTGGTTTGACCATGTGACCGTTGGGCAGACCACCTCTCTGGCCACTGGCCGCACAGGGTGTCTGTCCCTAGGCTGCCTGCTGTTAATGACACTTCGGGCCCTGACCTGGGAGTGACAGGGATGAGACGAGCAGAAGGATGCTCCTAGCCAGACCCTAGCTAACCACTGAGGAACGGGAATCCCAGTGGGATGGACCACCAGGGTCATATTCCCCTGGGGCGCCCATTTCTTGGTACTGGCTCCATTCCTGTGCCCTTGGGCGGTGGTATCCTGGGGTCAAGGTGTGGGACCATGGGAAGTCTCCGGGGTTTGGGTGTCCCTGACCTCTCAGCATCCTGCTTCAGTCCAGATCCAAATTTCCCTTCAGGACCAGACTTCCATGTGACTGCTGGAGCAGACCACCTCTCTGGCCAATTCCAGGGAGGCAGAGCCTCCCTGTGGGTGGATTCCCCCTGCTCTCAGCTCCTCCTCCTTGCAACCTCCGCTGGCCTTCACCTCCAGACCCAGCACTTTGGGGAAGCCTTCTGAGGGCAGGCCTGGCAGGCGAGGACAGCGGAGTGGAGCCCGCCCACACACTCCTGCTTCCGCCTTCGTACACCTCCAGCACTGAGAAGGATACACATTGCTTATAGGATTATTTCCTTTTAATAAAGACCCAAAAAAGTTTCCAAAGGCAAAATGACAGGCTGGTTAACTTTGTATCCCAACTCCAAAAAAGATACATTTTCCTCTTTGTAATACACTAGTTAGTGGTTACTGGCACATTACATTAACTAATTTGAGATCGAATTATCAAATTTGCTCATTGCTGCTAGCGCTAATTTGAAACCTTACAATAAAGAACGGTTTGAGAGGCACATGAAAGGACACCACCCACGGCGGCTCCAAGGCCCGTCCCTGGAGCATCACAGCAAGGCTTGCAAAGGCTTGGGGTAATTGCAGTCATGAGCCGGAGTTGATTGAAGAAAATTATACCCCAGTTTTTTACTACAAGTTTTTTTGTGTGTGGCTTTTCTTAAATTATGCGGTGAAATTCAATTACAAGGGAAGACACATATAGGACTTTTAATAACTGCAGTAAGAGCATCTTTGGGGCTCTTTTCTGCTCCGTCTTATTGGGCTGTTCTCCTACAGGTTTCTCAAACTTGTTTCTGTTGTGGAGGATTTGGGGTGTTGTGTGTGCATGCGTATTTGAAGAACATTATCTGGCTCAAACTCACTTTTCCCCGAGTCATTATTCCTATTCAACAATTCTAAACCAGAAAATGTGGGGAAATGTAAAGATAATGTGTGTGTGTGTGTGTGTGCGTGTGCATGGGTGTGCGGTGTCTATGTGGGGGGAGGGGCATGTGTATCATTTTTTCCCCAACTCGGGGTTCTTGGCTTCGTCCTCACCAGGCAAACACTCATGGCCTTGAACTCCCCAGCAGGATAGGGACTCTCCAGAACCACATTTCCAAATTGCAAGTAACAAAAGTGAATGTATAAATTCCGAGCATCATCTGGATATTTCAGGCATGCCAGAAAGCAATCCAGGGTGTTTTCCCCCCGCTTATTGAAAGATTTGCAACAATAAAAAGTAATCAAAACGCCGACAGAGTTGCGGTGGCTGCCAGCACTCTCCCCACTTTCCTTGGAAAAATGCAACTGTGAGTGAAAAATAAAGGCCCTGAGCTCTATAATTAATTCATTTACATTTTTAATGCTGTAAATGGCTACAAACATGGCGTGACATTTGAAGTGACACCGGGAATGCTGACCCGTGAGTCCTGCTTTGATGTCTGTCGGGGAAGCTGGGGGGAGGTTGCTCCTTCAGGAGCTAGGAGCAAAAACGCTTTGGGGGTGACATCCCACATGCATGGGGACTGCAGTCGTCGGGGGTCTGGCTGCTTCCAAGGTCTTGGCCCCATCCTCCCTGTGCAGGAGTCATCAAGAAGGCTTGACATTCGAGGGTGAGTCAGAGGAGACCAGTGTTTTCTTCTGACAATCTTGGGCTTTAATTCTAGATGGTCCAGCCTCTTCCAGCCTGCGATTGTTGGCCTATGGGGTGGGGGCAGATAACCGGCCTCAGAGTCCTTGCAGAGTTAAGAGAGAAGAACCAGGCCAAGGCAGACCTACCTAGGGGGCAGGCAGAGGAGAAGGCCCTCAAGGTGGGTTTGGATGGGCATCTCGCTGGCTGGTCCTTGGCTCCAGGGATGGGAAGAGGGTAGGAAGGGCTCTGAGCACTTGTCTGATTTCCCACCTCAGCAGCATTTGGGGAAACCTGAGGCCCAGGGATCATGCTAGCTTCCACAACACGGAGGCAGAGCTGGCTGAACTCAGGTGAGGGAGGTCTCGGGCCACCCAGGTGGCACCAGAAGCCATTGTCCCTGACGGGAAGCCGTGTCTCCCATAGCTTTGGATGGCTTCTCCACTGAGCTTTGGCATCTCCTGCCCACACCTAAGGGACAAGGCAGAGCTGGTAGGGTTGGCCTGATGGGCCTTCTGGTCTGTGGACGGCATAGCTGAGTGCCCTGGCACAGCCGTTACCCCAGTCAGCAATGCACCAGCCACAGGTGATGGGTGGCTGGGAAGGAAGGGATTAGCAAGGCTGCCCTTAGAGGTAGGTGCTTAACTCTCACTGCCACAACAGCCAGGTACCGTCTCTTGAGAGATCTACTTCCTTTTTCCTGGATGCAAAGCAAGGCAAAGTGTATGCTGATGCCCTCTACTGTCAGTTAGTGGCAAAGCAGTGCCTTAATAAAATACACAAGCATGCCAAGTTAAAAGAAACAGCAGCTGGGCCAAGACAGGAAAATCAATTGCTGCAGGTGAGGGACCAGACTCTACAGTGCCATGAGACTTTGAGTATGAGGCTTGGGCTTTGCATGGTCCAGCTCAAAGGTAGATGGGGTTGTGTGTGTGCGGTCATCTGGCTGGGGCTGCCTCCAGGGAGGCTACAGGGTCTGTGGGCTGCTGGGTACCCGAGCTCTCAGGGAACAGGCTCATTTTCCAGGGGCTCAGAACCTGGCTGACAAGGTCTGCATCTGACTCTGAGCAGGGTAGGCAGAGGTCAGCAGGGTGGACCTGCCGTACAAAGAAGACCTCACATTGTGAGCAGCCCTCCTTGGCTCCATGCTCCCCTGGCCACACAGAGGTCCTCCTGAGATGAGACCTAGTACTCGATCTCCGTCATCCCTCAAGACACTTCTTTCCAAGGCCAGATGGCTCAGGGGCCCTGCCTAGCCCAGCCTAGCCCCCTCTGAGACAGGAAGAGCTCTGAGCTGCCAGCCAGGTCCACAGTCCCCAGGGCATCTCTGTCACAGCCCCAAGGGAACAAAGTCAAACACTGTGCTTTGCCCTCGTCACCCAGCACAGGGGCGGGGTTTCACAAAGGAAGACAACGTGGGAAGTCAGTGAAGGGGTGTGAGGACAGAAGCCTGTGGAAGACTATGGAAGCACGTGGAAGTCTGTCAAAGTGTGTGGAAGCCTGTGGAGGTCTGTGGAAACCTGTGGATGCCTGTGGAGGTGTGTGGAAGTCTGTGGAAGCATCCTCCATGACCCCTGCACCATGTTCAGGGGATTCCGTGTTTGTGCGTGTGTGGGTGTGTGCACACAAGCACAGGTGCTGGTGGATGTGCATGGAGCATGTATCAGTGACCCTGGCCATTCGTGTAATGTAGGAGTGAGCAGTGGAGGGGGGAGCATGCATGCACATGTATGTGTGATGGGGATTGTGCATGTAGTGTGTATCAGTGACCCTTGCCATGGGTATGACACAAGAATGATTGGTGTGTGTGACAGCACGTATGGTGTGTGGGTCTCTGTAAAGGCCATGTGCTCACAGGAGCGTCTCCAGAGCTCAGAGACGAGAGGAAACAGATCCGGAATAAACGGTCTGTTGATTGACTCAAGTTACATCATTTTCTTCCCCTCAAGAGCCTATAAATCTCACGCTTCTTGTAAAAACAGAATTTAAAAACAGTTGTGACTCCTAGGCCAACCAGGCTCCAACTCCTGCAGCTTGCAGGTGGGTCCCCTCCTCAGAACTGGAGGGGGCTGTGGGGGCCACCATGCTGCACCCCAAGGCCCTTGCTGGCCTATGGGCTCCTTCCCACTGTCCAACATCCTCCCAAACCTGAGCAGCCCCAGATGTCACAAGCAGACATCGGCAGCCCCCAGCCCCACAGCCAGGTCTTGGGGTGGTTCTTCTCCCCCTACATCTTCTCTGATAGACAAAGTGTCTTGCAGTCCCAGGCACCATGTCTGCTCATCTGCCTTCTTCCATCAGGGCCTCTGCCCTGCTGAGGGCCTGTGGAAAAACAAAAGAAAATTCCATTTTATTTTTTAAAGTGGGGACTTCTTATGTTCTGGATTTTGTCCTTTGTGGCTGTGGTTCAGCTCACTAGCAGTGGTTCTTGTACATTTTCGGCTATTCTGAGAAATAAATCATGTTCCAGGCAGCAGTGGGATTGACAGAGGGCAGGGCTGGGCAACCCCCATCTCTCAGGAATCTTGACTGTGATCCGCTGTTGGATTCCCAGGCAAGACCAGCAGGCAGGGTCTCATGTGCTGGCTGTGGGACGTCCCAGAACCACACAGGGGCTGGTTCACAGCTGGTTGCGAGCTCCTTGCTGGAGCGCCGTGTGCCTTTGGTGAGAAATGTGATTGACCGTCATCTTTTCAAACCTGGTGTTCTGTGAGGGTGCTTGGTGTGACTCAGCCCTCAGGAGAATGGGGCCCCCTGCACAAGCAGCCCTGTCCCTCACTGGTGTTGGTTTCAGAAAATCATGAAGTTAGGAATGGCAGGACATTGGTCATCTGCACTTTGAAAGTTGGGCCACCTGGACTTGGAAGAACTTGGGAAAATCAGAAAGTTCAGGCGATTTTCTGACCTCCACACAGCACACAGCCAGAACCGGAGTATAGCCAGGGCTGTGAGGGGAAGGGAGACGTCCCTGCCTGCCACCTGGGGATGCGTCTGCCTCCTCCTGCAGACAGTGGCTTCTATGGGGCCCAGGGACAAGAGAGCTTGTATGAACCAGGAGGGGCCCCACCTGCCACTCACCACTGGTGTGGGCTGTGAGCCCCAGGCCAGGGAATCCCTGGGCCTCTACTGCCGGGGCTGGAAACCGAACACGCACAGTCATAAAAAGCCCCGTCAAGGGCCCAGAGGTTCCCCGGCCGTGCACTTTCCAGCAGGCCTGATTGCCCTTAATCCAGAGCAGTAAAAATGCAAGGCCCCACATCCCAGAACTTCATCAACAAAGAGGGCTTTTTCCCCAAGTATTTACAACTTCTGGCGTGGCCGGTAACAATGTGATGGCTTATGTAATGATGTCAAAGAGCCTTTTCAGCTTAGAGAGCTCCTGACGGCCGGGCTGCGGGCAGCGCTGGGCGAGGGGCTCCAGGACCAGCCCTTTCTCTTCTCAGGAAACGGAAAGGGGGAGCGAGGTGGGGGGTCTCCATCCCCTTCCCGCCATCGTGGGATGGGGCTGCTGGGAGGTCTAGCTGAAGGCTGTCTCTCGAATCAGAAGCCCGAAGGGGTGGCTGTGCCCCAACACTGGGCCAGAGTGTGGTGTGGACTCAGTGGTGACAGTATGAGTCACGGCAGCCCCCAGTGCCCCCACACCCTCTCTACAAAGTGGGTATCAGGCAGGATTTCTTTAGTAGGACCAGTGGGGGTGGGGGACTTGGGACACCAGGGAAGGAGACTTGCTTTGTGGGGCTGCCCCCACCCTGACCTGCTCACTGTCCCCTCTCTGAGGCCCTTCCATGTCCTCCCACACCTTGCCTGCCCTCCTGGACAGTCACTGTCCCCTTCAGCCCTCTTACAATGACTTCTGAGCTACCCAAACATGCCCACGGGGCTGCTGTTGTAGGGGTAGGGTCGTGAGACATAGCCTGACAGGACACTCCTTCCTTCCTTCATTCCCTGGAGAAAGACTGTAAGGACCACATCACCCCAGACAACAGCCAGACAGCCTCCCTCAGGCCACCATGTCACTCCTGGGAGTGACCTCTAAGCCAGGCATGCAGACCCCACTCAAGCATTGAGGCCCCAGAGGGGGAGCAGGCAGGTCTGAACCCAAGGGGCGTGTCCTCTGGAATCTGCCGTCACCCCCACGCCCTCTGCTCTAGACCTGATGAGGGATCCTGGGGGCACGTGTGACTTCACCCGGCACGACACCAAGTCCAGGCCTGGTGGTCAGCTGTCCCCTGGGCCTGGGCCCCCAAACGCTGAGAAAGTGCCCCTGGAGAAGGATGCATGAAAGGTCTTGGTAGAGCCCCACAGCCACTTTAAGCCTCTCCCTAGACTCTGGTCTCCTACCACCCCCTCCTGAGATGTAGAGGGGAGCCTCATCTCTGGAAGGGGTCCCCTGCCCAGCCTGGAGCTGGCTCTCCCATCCACGTCTGCCCGCTCTTCCTCTGAAGCAGGCGAGCCAAGCCCCAGACCCTCCCTATTAGGGAGCATCTCCCAGGAAACCACCCAAGCCTGAGAGCTGCAGATGCCCTGGGGATGGAAGGTGGCCCAGAGGAGGACCAGGCGGTGAAGAGGACACCAGCCGAGAGGAGGCCCCTGGCTCTCAGGATGGACTCAGACCGCCCAGCCGGCACAGCTGTAGGGCCGGCTTAATCCTGCTGGGTCTGTGGCCTCCCGAGGGGACAAAGGCGAGGACACTGCTTGGGGGTGGCGGCAGCATCTCTGTCAAGGCAGAGGCCCTAACTGAGCTCCAGAGTGCACTCCTGCATGCTCAGTCTCTTAGTTGCTCAGTCATGTCGACCCTTTGCCCAGAGTAAAAGACACCATTTCCAAGAAAGGCATATTCTAAGGTTCTGGGGGATGTGGCTTTAAGGGGGACACTGTTGAACCCACTGCAGGGACCACGGTCAGATCTCAGGCAGGATGGATGCTGCTGGGTTGGCCTGCAATCCCAGAGGCCTGCTGACCAAGGCTGATGGACAGGGGGCCTCCTTCCTCTGCATCACCCCCCACGTCCTATCATCACCTCATCTCTGCACCCCGTCTCCACACATGCGTGCACTCTCTGAGAGCTCATCAGAGAAGCAGGAAGAAGGGTCCTAAACCCCCTGGGAACCAGAGCCGGGGCAGCAGAAGGAGACCTGCCAGCTGTGGGGACAGCTGAGCAAGGCCACCTGTCACATCACACACCAGGCAAGCCTCTGATCACTGTCTCTGCTCCCGTGTCTCCCGCCGGCCCACCAGGGAGGCAGACAGCAAGGGAGACCTCTTGGTCTCCAGGCTGGGCAGAGAGAAGGGGGTCCCATGCTCCCGGTAGGACGCTCTGGGCCTCAATGAGCCTAACATTGCCTTGGTATTGGAGAGACCATTGTTCTCTGGCCCCCAGGTTTTCAGGAGCTACTGGAGACACCCCCGCCCACACCCCTGGCATGAGAGGGCCACTTGGACAGAGCTGGTACCTGAGAGGGCTGGGGCCAGATGCTCCCAGGTCCAGAGGGAAGACCCAGCCTGAGGGCACTGCAGGCAGGCCCTGGGACGCTCTGCAAAGCTGACTCTGGGAATTTGGAATCCTTTTTGTCTTTCTGAGTTGTCACTCAACAGAGTCTAAAAGCCTAAAAGCCACCTCCTAGAACCTTGTGGGATTTAGGAGACAAAGTAGCCCAGACCCACTAGAAGGAGGAGAGGCAGCTCCCTGGTCAGGTCAGAGAGGCCATGCCCGAGGACAGCTTGGAATTCCATGGAGCAGAAGCTCCGGGCTCCAGCCTCCACCCGGGCTCCCGTCATCTGTCTGCTTCCCTGCCTCCAGGGACGTCGGCCCCTGGGTCCCCTCACCCCCACCCAGAATCCTGCATCCAGGAGCCTCCTTGCAACACACCACCCCTCAGCCCCACCGATCCACACACAGGGCTGCCAAACATGTGTGGAATTCTGTTCACCCTGACAATGTCATCTGACCCAGCCCTGATCTGCTTACTGATCTGATACCGCACTGCATGCGGTGGCCACTCTGACATCTGGGGCCTGGAGCCCATCCTCGTTCGGGAGGCCACAGCACAATGGCACAGAGGACGCATGGGGGCACTGACGCCCCCAGATGAGCTGATGGGCAGTGTCGTCTGCTCACCCCAGAAAGAAGGACAGTGAGAGGGTCAGAGCGGACTTCTTCGGGTCCCAGGAGGTGGTCCATTCTCCCTGCTTCACTGATGGAGGTGGTGCAGGGGAGACCCAGGGTGCTCAGGGCACAGGGTCCCCTAGTCCACTGAGCAAAGGAGACATTTCACGGGAGAAAACAAGCTGGAGACCTCCAGGGTTCCCGGGAATGTCCAGGAAACAGGATCAGTGGCTCTGCCAACAGGACTCCACAGAGATCCCGGGGCTGCCTCTGGGTCTCATCTCAAGCCCCGGGGAGCAGCTATCTGGGAAGGCTGAGTAGTGACCTGGCTGGTCCTGGAGAAGCTTCAGGAAGCCCTTCAGCCCATCCCTACTCCCACAGCTGCTGGGGGACTCTGCTTCCTTGTCAGGGTTTCTCAACCTGCAAACTGTTGACGCTGGGCTCAGACCATCTGTGCTGGGGGCTGTCCTGTGCCGGGTCAGGTGTTCGCAGCATCCTTGTCTTCTACCTGCCAGATGACAGTGACCACAACTGTGCCAGACAGTGCCAAGTGTCATGGTGGGGGCAAGGGGGACAAAACCACCCTAGTGGGAACCCTCATGTCAGCCCTGCCTTCCCTGGGGGTCTGGCGGCCTGCCCAGGGTTTTCATCCCTACCCTGGCCATGAGGCTCTTGTGAAGGCTGCTAGGAAACAGGCAGAGACCCTCAGTTCAAAGGGTGGCCGCCCCGGTGTCCTGCCTGGTGCTGATAAGACATTGTGGACAGCTGTGTCACCAGGCCCCCCTCCAGAAGTACAGCCTCTCCTCGAGGACAAAGAGGGTCCCAGGAAGAGACAGGTTCTCACTGGGAGTGGGTTTTAGGGGACCCTGAAACCAGCGAAGACTCTAGAGCCCCTGGAATAGGTGGGCTGGCTCTGCAGCTGGGCAGGCTCGTGGGCTCATCGTCTGAGCCTCTGTGTCTCTGTTCCTCTATCTTTGTGTTCAGACCCAGGGAGGCAGTACAGCGAAGCGTGGAGGGGGCACCCATGGGTAGAGACCACAACCCCTCCTCTTTCTCGAGCACCTGCTCCCTGCACCCATTTTCTGGTGGAGAAATAAGGACTGCACCCCACTCCCTACCAGCTGGCTCTCTCCCTGAAGGCCCCCCAAGCTGTCCACCCAGGCATCAAAACGCATTCCCTTAAAGCCTGGTGTGAGAGCAGGTTTGGGCAGAGCCAGTGTAAGGGGGACCTCCAGGTCAGATGTGGCCGGTCTACCCAGAGGGGACCAGCGTGCACGTGTGGGTGTGGCCCCAGCTTCAGGCTCTGAGGAGCCTGCAGCATAGCCTGAGAGACGGCACCCTGGTTCCTCTTCACCCAGGGGCCCGTCTGGAACCCAATGTATTTTTTCCTGATGGCCTTGCAAGCAGGAGGGACAGGTGGCTTTGGGGCAGGACTCCAGCTTAAGGGAGGCAGCAGCTTATGGGTCTGTGCTTAAGAGGGAGACACAGTCACATGGATGAGTGCGTCCTGGTCTCTGGTCCCTGGGGTGGGAGGCCCTGGGGTGAGAGGCAGATGTGTGGCGGGTCTGAGGGCAGGGGCTTTCCTCCTGCTTCCTCACATAAAGGGTTAATCCACAGAGCACAACCTTCTGACTCACCACCCTCCCTCCCCCACTGCATCCCCATCTGGGTTTGGGAGAGTGGGATTAGTGATGCCCTGGATGGTGGACTGGGAGGGCGGGCACCTGGCTGGCTTATCAAGGTTGCACCTTGCAAGGCCAGAAGCAGAGAGCTCCCCCTTGACACTTAGGACTTAGTGTGGCCAAGGCACAGAACACAGTCAAGAACTGTCCTGACCTCAACATATTCTTGGGCTTCCTTGTGGCTCAGCTGGTAAAGAATCTGCCTGCAATGTGGGAGACCTGGGTTCGATCCCTGGGTTGGAAAGATCCCCTAGAGAAGGGAAAGGCTACCCACTCCAGTATTCTGGCCTGGAGAATTCCATGGACTGTATAGTCCATGAGGTCACAAAGAGTCGGACATGACTGAGCGACTTTCACTTTTTTTTTCAGAATGTAAAAGGAAAACAGAAGCAAGGAAGGGGCTCAAGCGAGGGGCCCTTGCAGGAGTCCTGTTTGCCAGATGCTGAGACCCCAAGAAGCTGGGGAGGCCCCAGGGCAGATGGCCACAGGCAGCTCTGCTGGGCTGGGTGGGCCAGGCATCTTTGAGAGGTCCTGGAGGTCAGAGGCTCTGCTGCCCCGGCAGGCCTTCACCCATCCTACTGCTAGCCCAGTGGGCTGAGTGTTATTCTGGCTGTATGAAAATAAGCATCCACTAGGAAGTACTAATCTGTGTGGTACCCTGGAGAAGGGCCTCTAGCCCACCCTGCTGGGTCATGGCAGCCATTCTTCCTGCTCCCACCTGTCCCCACCCAGCAGGCACTCCTTAAAGCCTGCATTGGGCTGAGTGGGGTTCTCCCAGCTGAGAAGCAAAGCACCAGATGCTGAGCTGGAGACCCACATAAGTTCCCATGGGAGGCAGGTTTGGAGCTCACTGTCCCTTTAAGAACGCAACCCCGCTGGGCTGCCAGCATCTCTGGTTCCCGTGACAAGTGAGGATGGGAGGGTCTATCCTGAGAACAACAGATAGAATTCTCAGCCAAGAGGGGTTAAGGATGCCTTTCAGACTCTGGCCACCCACTTCACCTTGGACTTGTCAAGTCACACTGCAGCGCTTAACCCTTGCCTGGCCAGAGTCGCAGTCCTCAACAAGCCGAATGCCAGTGGTGGTGGCAGGACACACGTTCCACCTTGCAGTGCCGGCCTCAGCTTCTCCTGGCCCTGTCTCCTCTCCTCCCTCACTTTCATCAGCCTCTTGCTCCCAAACAGGCCCTCCAGCCCCAATCTCCTGTCTCTGTTCACCCTCGTGGCGGTCACTGTCCTGACCCTGGGGTCGCAGACACAACCTTGTCACCAGCCAGCCNGGAGGAGAAGAGGACGATCGAGGATGAGATGGTTGGATGGCATCACAGACTCGATTGACGTGAGTCTGAGTGAACTCTGGGAGATGGTGATGGTCAGGGAGGCCTGGCGTGCTGCGATTCATGGGGTCGCAAAGAGTCGGACACGAATGAGCGACTGAACTGAACTGATAGTATGAATGAACATTAATATAAAAATAATGTTCATATGAATATAACTATGAAAATAAAAATCCTAATAAAACAAACACTTATTAAATTCTCATGGTGGGAGAATATGTGATAAAATAGTTTTAATATGTCCATTGCCAGATGAATGGATTAAGAAGATATGGTACATATATACAATATGATAGTTCTCAGTCATAAAAAGGAACAAAATTGGGTCATTTATAATGATGTGGATGGACCTAGAGTCGGTCATAGAGAGTGAAATAAGTCAACTGCCTCTTATTTTAAAACAATCTCTCCAATAATTCCTATTTTTATAAATTTAAAGAGAAAAATACATTTGAATTTAAAAAGTTTAAATAAATACAGTGCATTAATGTAAATGCATTATATCAAATATTATATAACCATTAAAATACATTTCATAAAATACTCAGAGAATAAAAGTATCTTCCTCATACAACTGTAAATGAATTAACGGGAACTAAACGAATATATTAAATTTGCTTTCCAGTTTTTTTTCAAATAAATATATAAATAGGTTTGGAGAAATATATACACAAATCAATGTAATTATTTTTTTTCAACTTTAATCTATAATACACTTCCATTATTTATAGAATCCTAATATAAAATAAGGGAAATTTTTTGAAATTTAAGATAAGGAATAAAATTTTTATTTATCAGTTTAAGATCACTTTCAACAATATACCACAATTCATATTCATCTGTAGGAAATGTGTTAGAATGCTTCTTTATGGAGGCATCCATTAGGCATTCTGCCCTGTTTATTTAAATTAGTAATATTTTTCCTTCACTAAATCATAGGTTTATTTCATGACTAGATATGTCACCTGAAATTCTGTCAATTTAAATGTTTCTTCATAAAGTCCCAACTTTCTGTAGGAATATAAGACAAGTGTTCTAAAGGTGCTTCATGTATGGTTGCTCATGTAAGCCTGCCACAACCCAGAGAGATCGCTCTTTTTGCCACTGTCAGTGAGGCATTTGAGCTGAGGTTCAAGACCAGAGGGTGACTGGCTGCATCCTCTCCAGCGTCAACACACCCTCCATGACACCTGTGATCAGACAGTCCCAAAATGAGACCTCCCAACCCATCTACCAGAACAACAACACATCTAGCAAGCCCACTGCAGCCAAGATCCTGGGAAAGGTGGGAGAAATTCTGAGCCAGATCTGCTGTGTCCACCCTCCAGTAGAGCGTTTCACCTTTGTGGGTGAGAATGCCAATTGGGCGTGGTGATGTGGTACAAGGAGATAGGTTCCCTGGAGGTAGGATGAGGTCCATGGGCAATTTCCCCCTCAGAGCTTCTTCATCTTATTCAAAGACATGGAAGTTGAGTTCATTGTCAGTCAGAGATTCTTCTCTTGCCTGCAACACCATGCCCACAGAAGATCCCCTACCTTCCTCAGCAGAGGGGTCCAGTGCTTGGAGCCCCCCACAGCCTTGGGTGGACACTAAGGCTCTGACTGTGTGAAGGCAGTAAATGTCCCAGGCCAGAGCAGGTGGAGGGTGGTTACACGGAGCTGTCAGGATGGGAAGGCACTGACTCCCCTAGAAATGAGATGAGTCCTGAGCAGCCCTAGGACACAAGCCAGGAAGCACATTTCCCCAAGGTTCCAGAGTAGCCTAGAGCCAGAATTGTCTCAAGCCAGAAAAGCACAGACAAACAATGAGAGTGGAGCTGGAGCTGCTGCAGGTCCCAGGTGACAAGGAGGGTCAATGACAGCTGGAAGTCCCCAAAGGACTCAGCATGGANACACAAGCCAGGAAGCACATTTCCCCAAGGTTCCAGAGTAGCCTAGAGCCAGAATTGTCTCAAGCCAGAAAAGCACAGACAAACAATGAGAGTGGAGCTGGAGCTGCTGCAGGTCCCAGGTGACAAGGAGGGTCAATGACAGCTGGAAGTCCCCAAAGGACTCAGCATGGATGAGACTATCCATCATTGGGTCTCTCTCTCCTACAAAGCCAAATTCAACTCTGCAGGAGAGCTGAGGATATAGCCCTCGTTCTTTTGACTCTGGGGCCGACTAATGCCATTTTGGAGAAGGAAATGGCAAGCCACTCTAGTACTCTTGCCTGGAGAATCCCATGAACAGAGAAGCCTGGCAGGCTACAATCCATGGGGTTGCAAAGAGTTAGACATGATTGAGTGACTAACACACATAAGACAAGTATACACAGAACTCTTTCTGTGAAAATGTTGTATAACCAATATTATATGCTGTATTATAGTGGACAATCATTTCTGTCCATTGCTCAGTGCTAAACTCTATGGACAAAATCAGTTATGAGCCAAATCCCATGAGTTCAATATCAGTCTCTAACTGCTGATGCTCATCCAGATCCTACATACAGCCACTTATTCTCATTTAGGAATAATCACTAATGAAAAACAAGTATAAAAAAGTCTGAAGAATTCAACGATTTTGAAATAAATATAAGGTTTGACAGTTTGTTCATGTTCTTAATATATTACCAGTTTACTATGGGAGAAACACATCCTAGAACACAAATTACATGAAATGCAATATATACTGGGATACTTAATAAGAAAACAAAACTAGGGAATTCCCTGGTGGCCCAGTGGTTAGGAATCTGTGCTTCCACTGCAGGGGACATGGGGTAGATCTCTGGTCAGGGAAGTAAAATCCTATCAACTGTAGAAAGTGAAAGTGTTATTCTCTCAGTCTTGTCCAACTCTTTGTGATCACATGGACTGTAGCCCACCAAGCCCCTCGGTCCATGGGATTCTCCAGGCAAGAATACTGGAGTGAGTTGCCATTCCCTCTCCAGGGCATCTTCCTGACCCATGGATTGACCCAGGGATTGAACCTATTGCAGACAGATTCTTTAACATCTGAGCCACCAAGAAAGCCTAAGAGAAGGTATCAAAATATGAATAAAATGTCACTTAGGAAAGAAAAATAATACTTATTTAGCTTATTTCTGGTTTATTTCTAAAAATCATGTACTCTCAGATCAGAGAAAGTAAAATATAATACAGCTTCATGAAATATGATTACAAACACATGCTTTGCCTAAGCAGTGCTTGAATCAAAAAGGTGAGACGAGTCTTCAAAGTTTGGCTATTACCAAAATGGGAAGACTTTATGGTGCCTAATACAAAAGTGTGTGCTAAGTCACTTTAATCATGTCTGACTCTTTATGACTCTAAGGACTGTAGCCCACCAGGTTGCTCTGTTCATAGGATTCCCCAGGCAAGAATACTGGAGTGGACTGCCATGCTCTCCTCCAGGGGATCTTCCTACAAGGGGATCAATCCCATGTATCCTGTATCTTCTGCATTGGCCGGTAGGTTCTTTACCACTAGTGCCACCTTGGAAGCTCAATATAGAAGAGAAGTAAGGAAATTAATTTTTTCGCACAAGCAAAAATACTGTTTACTAAAATAAATGTCAGAGAGAAATGAAAGGGATCAGAGACTTTTAAAAAAGATAAACATTATATTAGACATTTTAAAGTAGTTTTTCATTATCCAGTTGAAAATTAATATCTGTAATAACTTATATGCAGAGTACATCATGAGAAATGCTGGGCTGGAAGAAGCACAAGCTGGAATCAAGATTGNGGACACCTCTGTCCACCAGCCTGGAACGGCCTCCTGTGGGGACCCTTCCCCAGGGAGGGGCTCTCTCCCCGACCTGGGTGGGCTTCCTTTGGCCAATAACCAGGCAGCCCTCAGGGGTGGCTTTGGAGCTGCTTCTTCCTACTACTCAGAACAAGGAGCCAGTGAGGGTCTTAATGCCCCCTTTATCCTCAGAGGACATGCTCATAGCGGGCATCTCCCAAACTGGAGACTCAGGCCAGAGGTGCGCAGACCACTTGGTTGAATGAACGAGTGAGTGAATGAATGAATCAGTCAATCAACAAGCAAGCCAATGCTCCAGGCTCGGTCTCCAGGCTCAGAGAAGACTGAAAAGATGACACGAATTGGGGAGGGGTGGGGGAAGGGCTTCTCTGTGCCTCTTCTTTAAGAAGGAAGCCAAATCCTGAAGGAAAAACACATTTGTCCAAACCCCTTAATTAGCGGTCGAGCGGATCCCGGTGCCCGGACGCTGACGGCCCCTCGGTGGGAACGGGCAGAGTGGGCCTTTCTCTGTTGCCGGGCACCCTGGGCCGAGGCGCTGGCACAGGCGGGGAGCGTCACCCCTGGGTCCCCTGTCCTGGGCTCCAGAGGCTGTTCTGGGCTAATTGGCCCCTCATTAGCAGTCTCCCCTCCTCAGTGGAGCAGCAGCGAGCTGTCACCCCAGCTCCCCTTTGGAGCAGCTCTGGGACTGCAGGCCTAGGGTCTTTCTTCAATTGACACAGATGTCCCCAAGGCTCAAAGGATGAGGGAGGGTGGCCCCCACAGCCAGGCAGTGACTCAACCACATCGCTGAAAAATAGAGCCTGGCTGTGGGGCTGGGCAGGCACCTCCCAGGCAGGGGGACATGCTGGAGGCCCCCTGGGCAGCCCTGGGGCAGGTCCACCTGCTCTGTCCAGCCTCGGCCGCTCAGCCCCCACCGACTCAGCAGGGCTTATGCCGAGGTGGCCTCTCCCGCCCGCTCGCTCCTGATTGGGGAGGTGTGTGCACTTGGAAATTGTAATTAGATTCTGCCTCACATTGTGTACTAGTTCCCAAGAAAATCATCTATTAATTGATTCCAATTACTCTTAATTGTTTCTCATACATTTCAATTAGGCGGGCCTGTAGTTACAGGCGGGAGCTCCGGGTTAGACAAGCAATCTTCGTGCTTCTGCTGGCGGCGCTGGGCAGGGGTAGGGGGGCGACCGAGGGGCGGGGCTGCGAGATGCGGTGAGCCCAAAGCTAGAGTGCTCTCTCTCCCTGAGTCGAGCGAGCTGGCGCCTGTCCGCCTTCTCAGGGCTTCAGAGCCTCCTGCCTCGACCTTGGATGAGGAGGGCAGCGTGGGTCCTCAGGACCCCTCCCACCCACTTGAGGAGGAAAACAGGCTCCTAGGGATCCCTGGTCCACCCACACCCAGCCTGGGAGGGTTCAGTGGTGCACAATGTCTAAGAAAGGGAGGCCAAAGTGGATGGGGTCCTAAAAGCTATCATGAGCCTCAATCTGGTGGTTTTTGTTTTTTCAAAAATCGATCTTAAGTATCAAGAATTGTTTTTTGTTGTTTTAAATACACACACACACACACACACACTAACATTAAATTTACCATTTTAACCATTTCTAAGTGTACAATAGCATTTAGTCCATCCACAGGGTTGTGCAACTAGTACCTCTAATTCCAGAACATGCCAGCCCCCTGAAAGGAGACTTGTCCCATCTACAGTCACTTCGCCCAGCCCCTGCCCAGCCCCTGGCAACCACGAGTCAACTTCCTGTCTGTGGATTTCCCTGTTCTGGGCGTTTCATGTGAATGGATTCGCAGGCCATGCTGTCTTTTGTGGCTGGTTCACTTTCTCTCAGTGCAGTGTTCTCGAGGTTCCTTTCGGTTGCAGCCTGTATCAGGAGCGTGCTCCTTTTAATGTCTGAATAACACTTCATTGTCTAATGAATCGCATTTGGATTTTCTATTCATTTTCTGGAGGTGTGGACTTTTCTTTGTCATCATTGTTGTTGTGTCGCTAAGTCACGTCCAGCTGTTTGCAACCCCATGGACTGCAGTGCTCCAGGCGCCTCTGTCCTCCACTACCTCCTAGAGTTGGCTCACATTCATGTCCACTGAGTCAGTGATGCTATCTAACCATCTCATCTTCTCTGCCCCCTTCTCCCTTTGTCTTCCATCTTTCCCAGCATCAGGGTCTTTTCCAGTGAGGCAGCTCTTTACATCGGGTGGCCAAAGTATTGGAACTTCAGCTTCAATAATTCTTTTTTCCTGCCTTCTGGTTATTGTGACCATCTGTGTTCAAGTTTCAGTTTGGATGCCTGTTTTCAGTCCTCTGGGATGACTGTCTAGGAATGGAAGCACTGGGTCTTATGATCGACCTACTGCATATGGTCCCCAGCTTTATGACAGTCTGACTCCCCGTTTTTTGACTTCCTGATAGTGCAGAGGTGGTGGTGTTCAGTAGAAACTGTGCTTCAAATGTTGAGCTGTGATCTTCTCCTAAGTGTCGATAGGGTGTAAATAGTCTCTCTCGTAATCCTGGGAAGGCCTGAAGTTCTCGGTTGGCCCCATGATCATGAGGGTGAATACACTTATGGCCACTGTGTGCCCAGACAGCCACGATGTTTTTCACCGTTGGCACAGCCTCCAATGAATTATATGAGATATCACTACCTGATTATAAAGTAGGCTTTGAGTGAGATGATTTTGCCCAGCTGTAGGCTGGTCTGAGTGTCCTATTAAGGTGGGCGAGACTAACCTGTGACGGTCAGTAGGTCAGGTGGATGACAAGCGTTTTTTACTTACAAGGGGTTCATCAGGCCTAACCCCATCATACGCTGAGAAGAATCTGCCATCTTATAGTGGCAGAGCATTAAAAGCAAGCTTGCAGCAGGGCTGGTGGCAGGAGGACCAAGGTGTCCTGCAGAGGCTGGTGCCTGTCCTTCCAGGGATGCTGGGAGACCCTGCAGGAGCATCAGGGAGTCCCCATGGCAGGGGAGCTGTCTGGCCTGGGAAGCCCAGGGCCCGGTGTGCTCAGCAGATGCACCAGAGGGGCTGGTCCCCGCCAGAGGAAGGCTGGCAGGACCAGGGTCGGCAGCACGGACGGGGAAGGCAGGTCCCTAGGCTATATCTGGGCCCACAGACTCCAGGACCCAGACTCTGGAGCACTTCCTGGCTTCCCAGGGGTAAAGAGTCCACCTGCCTGTGCAAGAGATGCAAGAGATGTGGGTTCAGTCCCTGGGTTGAGAAGATCCCCTGGAGAAGGAAGTGGCAACCCACTCCAGTATTCTTGCCTGGAGAGTTCCATGGACAGAGGAGCCTGATGGGCTACAGTCCCTGGGGTCGCAAAGAGTCAGACACGACTGAGCGCTCCTGGCTTCCCTAGCTCACTTTGGGACTATGGGAACAGGGGGCTCAGACCTGAGCCACAGGGTTAGGGAGGAGAGACCTGCCTCTGGAGCACATTTCCCCAAAGGCTTCTGGAATCTTCTCTGCCAGAAGCCATCGTGGTCCAGGTCTCAGGTGTTGAGTCCACCTGACTTGGTGCTCATTCTGTGAAGAGCTGTGTGACGAGGCCGCCCGCCGTGCTGCCCGTCTGCTTCCTCACCTGTTGAACAGACACAGTTCACAGAGCAACCCCACATCTGAGTCTAGGGGGTCTCCAGGGCTTCGTGTCATGTCAGACATGAGGCTCTGGACAGAGATGACAGCTGACGCATGGGGCATCTCATGGCTAGGAGCTCGCCTGGTGAACCGCTCCAGCCCCTGCTCCCCAGCTCTGGGCTCAGGAGCTCCCAGCACAGGCCGAGAGGGCTGCCAAGGGCAGCGGTCTGCCTGAACCTGCCCCAGCCCTTCTCTGAAGGGCACATAAACATCATCCCTGAGGTCAATCCTGAAGTCCAGATGGCCAGGCCAGGTCCTCCAGTCCTGGTCATCACAGTGACCAAGTTTCCCGGGTTTACCATCGTCTGACCTCATCCCTCCAGCTGGCTGGAGACTGTCAGCTCCCATGGTGGGGAAAGAAAGACAGATGCAGGACGGGCCTGCCAAGCCCACCAGGCCCATGAAGCTGAGGCTACGAGGCTCCAGGGTGGGAGGAGATGGCCAAGACCCACCTGGGCACAGTCCCCCAACCCCTGTTCCCCCACTGCCACCTTGGCTGCCTCCATCTTCACTCGAGGTCTCCACAGCCCACTTCCAGCTCTGCCATGGACGGTAATCCAAGAGGGAATCACAGGGAAGCTGGCTGCCACCAGTCACTCATAGCTGGCTCTACCTCTCTACCCACACCCATTCCACAGCCACGAGCTATGCCCTCCACCCACAGCTTCTGTCCCCAATCCCGGAAGACCATGTGGCCACCAACAGCGAAAGGCCGCCCTGTGCACTCCCCACTGTTACATGAGCATAGGCTGGAGGGGAGGGGGCGGTGGTCACCGAGAGAGGTCCACAGGCTCACTCCAAGGCTGCAGCCTCGAGCAGAAGGAGACGCACTTTGTGAAGTCCCCAGCATGCTGTGCAGAGGCTGGAATGGAGGCCAAGTTTCAGAGGCCGAGCGTATTTCTGCAAAGGCAGGTGGCGGGCGGGCGGCCGCTACACGGGGTAGGTCCCACAAGAGGAAGCTCGCTTCCCAGGCAGCCCATCCTCAGAGCTTCCGCTTTGGAAAGTGAATGAAAGAATGTTATTGAGAGTGAGGAACGACATGGAAATCTCGGAGGACATGGGAAAGCATCCGCCAAGGGCGCGGTCTTCACCCAGTCACAACCGGTGCGGCGCGTGTCCGAAAGCTCACTTAAGGAGACCCTAAACCAAGCAGGGTTGTGTGCGCGAGCTCCTGGCTGGCCAATCCAAACAAACAAACAGAACTTCAAAGACACTGAGCAGTCAGAGGACATCTGAAATCTAACCTCTGGCTGAGGCTTAAAAAAAACACGCCCTCGGACATAAATCTGCAAATAAACTTTCCAAAGAAAAACATCTCCTTTCAAAATCCACTGTTACTCTATGTTCCGAGCTGCATCCTGGTAGAAAGCGCCAGCCAGGCATGTGCCTGCCTGCTCTGTTCTGGGTGCTCCTGCAGCCCCCGCCAGGGGTTCACAGGGCTCACAGGGGCTGTGCAGCCCAGGCCACTGAGTGCTTGGGGTGGGAGATCTGGTCTGGGTGACCCGGGCCAGCACCAATTTACCTCAAGCCGTCAGGACCTGCATTGCCTGAATGCCACTCATGGGATTCCAGGTTCGTCAATGTCGTTGGGCAGCAGGCAGAAGAAGCTGTAACATATCTCTTCCTAGCCCAGGGATTGAACCTACGTCTCTCGTGTCTACTGCAGTGGCAGATGCCCCATGGGTAGCATTTATCCATAGACACCTCCATTTATACTTGGGTGCCTCAAAGATTACTAAACCCATTACGCACCAGCCCGGTCTCAGCACTGTGCTCTGGAGGACTGGTAGGCCCAGGAGGATGGAGTGCTCAGCACGAGACAATGAGCCCATTGCCTGGGGCTTTCCAGACACACCCAGAACATGGGGGGAGGGCTGATGTTCCTGTGCGTGTACAAGTGTACAGGAGGGCACGGGTGCTGGGGGTGTATGTGTGTGTGTTTGTGAATGTCTACGTCTCTGAGCCTGTAGCACATGTAGGGTGTGTTTGTGTGTACACATGTAGGGTGTGTTTGTGTACACACACGTGTGCATCCACACACGTGTGGATGTGTGTTCACATGTGCACACCCCGCTGGGAAGTCTAACTTGGGGGGAAGGAGAAACAGGGATGTGGGGGGAGGGACAAGTGCCTCCCCAAGTGCTCTGAGTGCCCCCAGTGCTTCCTTCATTGAAAGCATCCAGTTGCTTCCTCTCTGAGCCAGCAGCTGCCGTTCTTTTCAGGAGGCACGTCCTCATGTGAGTTCCTAGGACTGTGATTTCTGAAGCTGCAGTCTTGGGAGCAGAGCAAACCTCGGACCAAGATGAGATCCCAAGACGTCGCCAGCAGGGCTCTTGATTCTGAGGGAGGGACCTCTTAGCTGGAGGCCCTTGTGGTGGAGATGTCCAAGGAGGGCTACGTGTCCACTCTGGGCCCAGGGCCAGGGCACTGCTGGGCAGGGGAGTGGATGCTGCAGGCACACAACACACAGCCCTCTCAGCTCAGGACCATGATTTGGACACTCTTCCACTTGCCCTCTCTGCCTGGGGACGCTAGGGGGCCCAGGAGGCAAATCTTCTCACTGGTTGGCATTTCCGCCCCCCTCTCACCCAAGAAGCTAGAGCCTGACACCATGAGCTTTGGTCCCGGAAGGGAAGAAAGAGGGAAGAGACAGAACACACACACAGGCCCATGTGCACACACCAGACATGTGCACACATACGCACATATGTAGGAATGTATGCACACTTGCACAAATGTGACACATGTGTGTACAACCTACACATACAAGACACGTGCGCATGTACATTCACAGTCTCACAAATACATGTACATACATGCACATGAAGGTACGTGTGTGTGTGTGTGTGTGTGTGTGTGCAGAGGCACACATGCATGCACACACACAGAAGCATCCAGCTTGGTGAGGGCCTGGCCCTAGTCATCACTTCAGTTCTTATCCTTCTAAAGAAACTAGCAAACCACCTTCCCTTGTGGGACTGCGGGTGAGCAGGCTCACCTGGCATTTCCAAGGGAGACACCACTAGGCAGGGGGATCACGACAGGGATGAAAGGGATGGTGCCTCCTGACCCTCACTAGATGTCAGGGCTTCCCTGGGCCTCCAGAAATCCTCCATGAGCTTCAGAAGAGATGTGTCACCAGGGTCCAGCTATTCCCCTCCCTCCTCCAAGCAGAGTTCAGTTCAGTTCAGTTCAGTTCAGTTGCTCAGTCATGTCTGACTCTGTGACCCCATGGACTGCAGCACGCCAGGCCTCCCTGTCTATCACCAACTCCCAGAGTTTGCTCAGACTCATGTCCATCGAGTCAGTGATGCCATCCAGCCATCGCACCCTCTGTCATCCCCTTCTCCTCCTGCCCCCAATCCCTCCCACATCAGGGTCTTTTCCAATGAGTCCGTTCTTCGCATCAGGTGGCCAAAGTATTGGAGCTTCAGATTCAGCATCAGTCCTTCCAATGAATAGTCAGGATTGATTTCCTTTAGGATTGATTTCCTTTAGGATTGACTGGTTTGATCTTCTTTCAGTCTAAGAGACTTTCAAGAGTCTTCTCCAACACCACAGATCAAAAGCATCAATTCTTTGATGCTCAACTTTCTTTATGGTCCATTCTCACATCCATACATGACTACTGGAGAAAACATAGCTTTGACTAGATGGACCTTTGTTGGCAAATTAATGACTCTGCTTTTTAATATGCTCTCTAGGTTGGTCATAGCTTTTCTTCCAAAGAGCAAGCATCTTTTAATTTCATGACTGCAGTCACCATCTTCAGTGATTTTGGAGCCCAAAAAGAGAAAATCTGTCACAGTTTCCATCGTTTCCGCATCCATTTGCTGTGAAGTGATGGGACCAGATGCCATGATTTTAGGTTTCTGAATGTTGAGTTTTAAGCCAGCTTTTTCACTCTCCTCTTTCACCTTCATCAAGAGGCTCTTTAATTCCTCTTCAATTTCTGCCATAAGGGTGCTGTCATCTGCGTATCTGAGGTTATTGATATTTCTCCCAGCGATCTTGATTCCAGCTTGTGCTTCATCCAGCCCAGCATTTCACATGATGTACTTTGCATATAAGTTAAATAAGCAGGGTGACAATATATACCCTTGACATACTCCTTTCCCAATTTGGAACCGGTTCATTGTTCCATGTCCAGTTCTAATTGTTGCTTCTTGACCTGCATACAGATTTCTCAGGAAGCAGGTCAAATGGTCTGATATTCCCATCTCTTGAAGAATTTTCCACAGTTTGTTGTGATCTACACAGTCAAAGGCTTTGGCATAGTCAATAAAGCAGAAGTAGATGTTTTTCTGGAACTCTCTTGCTTTTTCTATGATCCAACAGATGTTGGCAATTTGATCTCTGGTTCTTCTGCCTTTTCTAAATCCAGCTTGAACATCTGGAATTTCTCGGTTCATGTACTGTTGAGGCCTGCTGCTGCTGCTGCTAAGTCACTTCAGTCATGTCCAACTCTGTGTGACCCCCAGACGGCAGCCCATTGGGCTCCGCCATCCCTGGGATTCTCCAGGCAAGAACACTAGAGTGTTCTTGCGCATGAAAGTGAAAAGTGAAAGTGAAGTCTCTCAGTCGTGTCTGACCCTTAGCGACCCCATGGACTGCAGCTTACCAGGCTCCTCCGTCTGTTGGAGTTTCCCAGCAAAAGTACTGGAGTGGGATGCCATTGCCTTCTCCGACTGTTGAGGCCTAGCTTGGAGAATTTTGAGCATTTACTTTGCTAGTGTGTGAGATGAGTGCAATTGTGCAGTAGTTTAAACATTCTTTGGCATTGCCCTTCTTTGGGATTGGAATGAAAACGGACCTTTTCCAGTCTTGTGGCCACTGCTGAGTTTTCCGAATTTGCTGGCATATTGAGCACAGCACATTCACAGTGTCATCTTTTAGGATTTGAAATAGCTCAGCTGGAATTTTTTCACCTCCACTAGCTTTTTCCATAGGGATGCTTCCTAAGGCCCACCTGACTTCAGACTCAAGGATGTCTGGCTCTAGGTGAATGATCACACCATCGTGGTTGTCTGGGTCATTAAGATATTTTTGTATAGTTCTTCTGTGTATTCTTGACACCTCTACTTAATATCTTCTGCTTCTGTTAGGTCCCTACCATTTCTGTCCTTTATTGTGCCCATCTTTGCATGAAATGTTCCCTTGGTATCTCTAACTTTCTTGAAGAGATCTCTAATCCTTCCCATTCCATTGTTTTCCTCTATTTCTTTGCTCTATTTATTTTCTCCATTTCCAAGCAGAGAGGAGAGGCCAAGTTCAGACCCCTGGATACTCTGTCTTTGAGTTTATCACAAATGTACTGTCTACCAGGATGTTCCCTTGACCCTCTGTTGTCTAAGGAACAAACCAAGGAAAAAGATTCTAAGAGGCCTTGAAGTCTTCAACCAGACGTCTCGATCCAGAGGTTGCTTTAAAGTCAGGAGTCCAGGAGTGCTGCCCATCCATCTTCCCATGGCGGGTGATTGGTGAGCACCCCCATGAGTCGGGCTCTGGTTCCTGCGCCAAGCATGGCCACTCAGCTAGCTGGGGAAGTGCCTGGAACCCAGGAAGTGTGGGCGCAGTACCCTCCTGGAGCCCCAGATGCCAGCAGGGCAGAAAGTCTCTGGATGTGGAAGGGATGAGGGACCTCTCAGGGCAGGACACATCACTGCACCCATGTCTCGCTCTTCAGGCACCCAGCTGATATCTGGGACTCATCTGACAAGAGCTGACAGAGCCTGCAGGACACAGCAGTGGAACCCTGTCTGACGGTATCCACTCTTGTGAGACGGTGCCATGCTTCCCTAAACCCCAGAGAGCAGGAAGGCCCCAGTGCTGAGGGTGACATGCAGCCTGGGAGTCCCTCTCTCTCTAGGGAGATTTACAGTTTCAAGGCTGTTAACAGGGGGGCATCTGAACTGTTTTACCCAGCTCTGTCTTTCTCAGGCCTGTCCTTCCAGGCACTCCGAGGTGTCCCCTGACCTTTCTCCTCCCAGAGGACAATTTCCTGGCCAAGCTCTCCTCCAGACACTGATCCTCGAGCTGTGTTTTGTGAGACACTGTCTCCAGTGGAAACAGCGCCCCCAGGGACTGTCCCACCCATCCGTAAATCCTTGTTTCCTGCCTGGAGTGAGACACGGCAGGCCTTGGTGCCTCGGTGCCATGGAAACATGAGTAGATGGATGGACGGACAAGTGATAACCATTCTGGGAAGTCAGCTGGGCCATGGAAAGGGCTCAGATGATCTCCAGTTAACTCTGTGGGGAGACGTGATTCTTCTGGGCAGCAGACTGGACTTGGAGAAACTGCTCGGCAGGCAGGCTCTGGACCAGGGCCCCTGTGCCCCCAGACACTCCTCCTCTCCGGGATGCTGGACTGTCATGCCCCGCAGGGACGCATTTGCAGTCTGCCTTCTGGAGTCCGCCATCCAGGGTCCTCACAGGTGGACCGTGATTCCCCCTTTCTTCTAGTGAAAGGGCCGTGGGGGTTGTTCTGGGCAAGGGCTTCCCTGAGGTCCTGGGCAAGCGCAGTGCCAGGTCTGCTCTTGTGGGGGTCTTGCCCACCCTGCCCAAGAGCCCCATGCTCTCCCTTTTCCCCATGCTGTGGACATTCCCTTGAGGCTGCCCTGGCTCCCTTTGTCCCAGAGCATATATTACCCTAGCCTCCGGGACAAGCCCCCCGAGTCTACCCCTCAGAAGGCCGGCAGAAGAGGGTGCAGGTCCCCACCTCACCTTCCCTCTGCCTTCCTCCTGAAACAGTTTGGGGATGGATGGCAACGTAATGATCATTTCCCTGATGAACATCTCGGGAGGGGGCAGCAGAATGCCGACAAATACCAGCCTCCTGCGCCTCCAGACCCAGCGTCACGGATCAGTGCATGCGGGGGTATCAGGAACATTCCCAGGGAAAATAAAACAATTATTTTTGACAACCTGCATCAATACCATCTACATTTCTCCCCCCCCCTCGTTCTCCCCCCCCCCGCCCCCTTCCCCCCTCCCCCCCCCCC
>SJYA01002443.1:1391382-1438377 GCA_006410615.1 Neotragus moschatus | reverse complement strand
GGTGCTCCCCTCCCCCGCTCGGTGCTCCCCTCCCCCGCTCCGAGGCCATCCCTCTATGCTTGCCTGTGTCTTCAGGAAACAGCCGGCAAACTCAATAAGCCAATTGTTGGTTCCATCGATCTTATTTGGGGGCCTGAAAATTCAGCAGACAACACAGTGTTAAATTATTAACTAAATGTTTCCACTCGCTGGGGACATGCTTCTGTAAAGACCATCTAGATGAACAATAGCCTCTTTATGGAATTAGCAGCCAAAGGGACCGAAGGGACTGGAAGTAGAAGGATGCAGTGGTCGAAGGACGGTGCCCCTGTGCCTTCTGGATGGGAGAGAGGGGCGGAGCCCAGCATGGGGATGTGCAATCACAGGACAGAGGCCCCCGAGCAAGCAGGCCTGTGCCTGAAGGGACCCCATCAGGCCACCCTCACGCCAGGCAGGGGTGGGCGGAAACCACAGGCTGGGGAGGGAGTCACACGCAGTCTCAGGCTCTTATGAACCAAGTGGCCCCGTCCGAGCTCCACTCTCCTTTTGCTGTATGGAGACGAGCACCCAGGTGGCATGAGGGTGTCGTGAGGCCTGAAGGAGCCTTCAGGTGCAAAGGCTCAGGCTATGGCCAACCCTGAGCAGGGTCTCCCCCACTGCTGGGGTGTGTGGTGGCCACAGAGGTAGTGACAGGAACTCACTCACCCCCTCACCCCCCCACAAGCCCAGCAGAGATTGTAGACCAGGGGTGGAGCCGGGGCACAGCCACTCCCTCAGGGAGGATCCAGTCCATCTGGGAGCTGCAGGCAGCCCTGGAGGCTACCTCCCTGGGCGAATCGCCAGGGAGGCCAATAGTTCCTATCAGCGTGGGAGGCCAACCTTACCAGTATAGTCCACCAGGAGGATCAGACAAAAACCCAGGGGCCAGACTGTCAGAAAACACACACACTCTCTTGCAGATCGGAAACATCACAATTCAAAACCAGAATGAGCCCCACTTCCCGTCAAAGTTACCATGATCTTTTGAGGTCTGCTTTGCTCAACGGGGAGGAGGCAGCCAGAGCAACGCACCCAAGGGGCCTGCCTGGAGAGTCGCTCAGGTCAGCACGGCTCCCCAGGTCCCTGACACTCTTCTCTCTGAACCCCATAGATACCCTTGGACTCCATGGTGCACACCATCCTTGGGAATTCATGGGTGCTCCCGAAGAGAATCCTCTCCTGCTCCTGAAGGCAGCTTGCTGGGCAAAGCATCAGCAGCTAGGGAACGTGCTGAAAATTCTCCAAGTGCTGACTGGGCCTCCAGCCCACCTTACACTAAAGTAGCAGGCGCGAGCAAGAGCATTTTCTTCTGTGCCAGTTGTTCTGGGTGTTAACCTGAGTATCTCATTCAACTGCCACACAATCCTCACCATTGACTCTGTCCCCATTTTGCCAGTTGGAGACCTGAGACCCTCAGAGGGTCTGACTCACTCGGTCTCCCACGAAATCTGTAGCAGAGCCAAGACTCAAACCTGAGCAGCCCAGCCTCACAGCCCCCGTATGTGGGGCGTATTAATACAATGATAAATTGCCTGAGTGACGAGTGTACAGTTGGATGACTTGGAAGTAACCACCACTGGGACCAAGGTAGGGGGTGTTTTCACCCCTTGTTGCCCTCCTGGTCAATATTCCTCAAGGGCCAGTGGACAACCACTCTCCTGATTTCTCTTGTCTTAGACTAGTTCTAACTCCTTTGAATTTCACACAGAGAAACTCATATAGTCTGTACTCTTGGGTAGCTTCTTCTGTTCAGCATAGTGGTGTTTGAAATTCACCCAGTTGTTGCATTTGTCAGCAGTCCATTCTTTGTTTTCACTGAAGAGTGTCCCTTGGCCTGGATAGATCACACATTGTATCCATTCTCCTGTGGATGGACTTTTGTTGGTGTCTTCAGACTTGGGCTATGAGTATCGTTGCTGTGAGCGTTCGTGGACAAACCATTTTGTGGACCTAAGCTTTCATTTCTCTTGTGTAAGTAACCCAGGAGTAAAATTTGTTGGGTCATGGGCTAAATGTGTGAGACGTTGTCAAGCCTTTTTCCAAAGCGATGAGCTGCTTTGCATCGCCACCAGTAATAGGGGAGCACTCCAGTTCCTCCGATTCTTGTTGGCATTTAGCACTGGTACTCTAAATGTTAACCGCTCTATTAGCAGGTATGAAGGAGCATTCCACTGTGGTTGCAGGAGCCGTTTCCCTGATGACTAGGAGGTTGAGCATATTTTCACAGCGTATGCCTATTAGTTGAGTGTCGCTGCTTCAGTGAAACATTTGTTCAAGCCTTTTGTCCACTTTTTAATTGCCTTGCTTGTCTTTTTATTGATTGGTTTCTAGGAGATCTTTATGTATTCTGGACACAAGTTCTTCGTTATTTATACGTATTGCAAACATTTTCTCCAAGTGTGTGATTTGCCTTTTTATCTCCTTAACTGAGCTTTTGATTAGTGAATGTTTTAATTTTTTGTGAACTTAGTGCTTTTGTAGGCTTTTCTTTCATCATTTTCCTGCTCCATCTATCTCCACTTTCCTTCTGGGATCCACTACACACGTACCAAGTATTGTCCCACAGGTCACTGTGGTTCTGTTCATTTTGTTACAAAGGTTTTTTTCTTTTTATTCTTTGTTTATTCGGCTGGGCTGGGTCTTAGTTGTGGCAGGCAGGATCTCCAATCTTCATCTGGCAGGGGGGATCTTTAGCTGTGGCATGTGAACTCTTAGCTGTAGCACGTAGGCTCTAGTTTCCTGACTAGGGATCAAACCTGG
The DNA here is from genome assembly GCA_006410615.1 of Neotragus moschatus. NCBI lineage: Eukaryota > Metazoa > Chordata > Mammalia > Artiodactyla > Bovidae > Neotragus > Neotragus moschatus. The sequence continues at coordinate 1,435,599 of SJYA01002443.1, read as the reverse complement.
GCCCCTGCAGTAGGAGCATGGGGTCTTAGCCGCTGGACCACAAGGGAAGTCCCCTCAATCGTTTTTCTTTTATTTAGATTGAATAGTTTTTATGACTCTGTTTTCAAATTCACTTACTTTTTCTTCTGCCATTTCTGACTTACTATCAAAAGCCTACCCAGGGACTTGCAAATTTCATGTATTATATTTTTCAGTTCTAGAATTTCCATTTGGCTCTTTATTACAGTTTCCATTAGACATTTCCTATCTACTCATTCCTTCTGGTCATATTTTCCTTTAAGTCTTTGGACATGCTTACAATAGCAGCTTTAAAGTGTTTTTCTGCTAATTCCAATATCTGGGTCCTATCAGAGATGGTTTGTCTTGACTAAATTTTCCCTTGATTAAGGGTCACATTTTCCTGTTGCTTTGTACATTTAGTATTTTTTTTTAAATTATATGCATTTGGCATTGTAGGTGATACATTGTAGAAACTCTAAGTTCTGTGATCTTTCTCCATGAGTGTTGGGTTCTGTTCTAGTTGGTCACCTTTCAGTGACCAGCTGCTCACCTTAAGCTCGTCTTGCAGAAGCTTGATGAACACTTGCTTAGGGTGTGTCTATTTCAATTTTGTTCTTAGTTTTGGGGTGAGGATTTACTCTTAAAGCATGAGAGTAGACTTTTAATGGAAAATCAAAAGTGTTTATCTAACCCCTCCAAGTTGATGAGACCCAAATTCCAGATTCTCCTTCCCCTGCTGTGGTGAGCAGCAGCCAAAGTCTTTGCTCAGCCTTCCAGCTGTTGCCTTTCTCTGGGTTCCTTGTAGTCTGGGCAATGCAAGAGTGAGCCTAGGATTTGGGGGGTTAGATGCACACTGGGGATCACCTGTCTGTGGCTTTGTCCTCTCCAGGAATTCCTGTCTCAATGTCCAGCTGCTCCAGCCTCTGACACCCCAATTCAGTAAGACTGCAGCTTTCTGCTGGAGTTCCAACTGCCTGGTGCCAAGTGGACAGGGTGGGATCCTCAAGGGAAAAGCCAGAAAAGTACAGACTTCACCAAGGATCCATCTTTCAGGGCTTTCCCTCCATCTCTAATGCCTTTGAATATTTTTTAAAATAATGTTTTGCCCATAGTGAGCATTTGTTATCTGCAGGAGGGTGAGCCTAACACAAGTGACTCTGCTGCCTGGAACCTGAGGGACCCTCCAGGCTCCCACATCCACTTCTGGATGCCCTTGTTCTATTACCTTCATCGTAGCTTAGGAGCACATTCTCCCCATTTTACAGCTGGTAACGATGAGGTTCAAACTGGTCAAGTACCTCATCTAAGAACACCTAACCGGTAGTGAGAGCACTCAGGCAGTGGACACCAGTGGGCTGCTTGCAAACCACAAGTCCTCTCAGCTGTTGGTTCTGAGTGAGTCATGTAGGTGCAGCGGGACCCCCATCCTGGCCATCTCTCAGCCCCTCCGTGCTGCCTGCTGTAGCTCGGTTTTTCTTGGCGGCCTTTTCACTCCACCCAGAGCTGCTTGGGGCCCCCACCCCAGGCTCCCGGGAGCTGACAAGAGCCCCACAGAGGCCATGTGGCTGTGGGCCAGGGTCTCCAGCATGCAGGGGCAGCATGAGGGGCTGCCTGTGAGCATGAATATAAAAGGGGGCATTGAGGGGCGGGCTCCAAGGAGACGTTCTCCACCAGGGCCCACAATGTGGGCTTTGTGAGGCCTGGCAGGGCTGAGCCGCGCGGGAACTTTCCTTTTTCTCCTAGGGAGAGATTATTTAATTTAAAAATAATTGAATGTGGAAAACGTTGGATATGGAAACTGTTTATCAGGTTTCCTTTCTTGTTTCTCCCGTCAGCTCTGCCTCGCGGTGGTGGCACGTCAGCAGAGGTGTGTGTGCTTTGAGGTCTGCGAGAGGAGGGCAGGGGTGTGGGCTTTCCTGGCAGGTGGGCCTCAGGCTGCTGACATGGCTGTCGGGGCAAAGGGGACCAAAAAGAATCGGGGGTCTTGGGCGGGACACTGGGGCCTGCCTGACTAGAGGTGGAGTCCAGCAGAATTACAGTCAGATGTCCAGGAGGGGCTGCTTTTCCTCTGACATTCCCCCAGCTGGATCCCCCGTCATGCTCCTCCAGGTGCCCTGTGCTCCCCCTGGGACACCCAAGCGTCCTGCGTGACCCTCTCCCGCCTCCATTCTGTCTTGGGGTCTCCCTTCTCTCACCTCCACCCATCCCAGCCCCCTGGTGGCCGAGCAGAAACCACCTCCTGCCTCAGAGCCGTCCCGATGGCCAGTGTGTCCTCCCCCTCTGTCCTCAGAGCATGTTAGAAAGAGTGTCCACTCTCCTTTTCTCGTCATGGCTGCAGGAGACCAGGGGTCACTTCTGGCGAGGTGTGGGTTGGTGGCTCGTACGCACGCCCAGCCCTGGTGTCTGGCCAGTGCCTGGCACATGTGTGGGAGCCACTGAAGGACAGAGCCACTGGACAGAGCCATGACTGGCCATGTTGGCCAGTCAGTTGGGTTGGCTCTGGAGGAAGTCCTACCATTTGTCTTCATGTAGCTCTGCCATCTTCTTCCTGAGCATCCATGTTTTCATCTGTGACACCCATGACATCTGTCTCAGGGGTTTGGGCTGCCACCGGATCCTCCCCACTCCCCCAGAAGTCCCCAGCAACAGATGGGGTTGGCCCAGGCTCAGCGTGGGGTGGGGGACTGAGAAACATCTCACAGCCTCACTGTGAGTTCCTTGGGAACCTCAGGAGATTCTGCTTCCAAATCTCAACCCCAGAGTCTGTTGGGGGGGCCCAGAGGGTGCCCCAGGACATGAGGGGCTGGGGCGGCTCCTGAGCCACTGGTCCTAGAGTTACAATCTCACAGGAGGTTCCACTCAGATGCATGAGCAGGGAGCACCAGGCAGCCAGGAGAGAGACCAGATGCTGGAGAGATCTCAGCCATGTTCCAAGTAGGGAACCAGGCCAAGGAAGGAGAGACCCTGGAGGGTGCGCACGCTTGGCCCTGAGGGTGTGACTGAGGTCCCACTGATCAGTGCTGTCCACCTGCTTCTTGAAAGCCCATCCTTCCTGCTTCTGTACCCAGGGCAGAGCTCTGCACACAGTGGGTGCTCATCTAGTGCCTGTAGACTGAAGGCAGCCAGGGGCCAGTGGGGGTGCCGGAATGGGAGAGCAGAGGCCACCCCCCGCCTCGTGCCGGGCAGAGGTTCAGGCAGAGGCTTGGCTGCTGAGCCGGAGTCACAGTGAGGGGTCACTGACCTTTCTGTGGGCAGTCGATCTCTCTGAGACATCTGGGTGTGCCCACTGTGGACAGGCAGTCCTGGGCTGAGGAGCAGGGCCCCAGTGCAAGCAAGCTGCAGTCTGCCCCAACCCTGACCAGGGCCTGGCCCCCACCCTAGAGACCCCAGCACTTTCATGGGTGAGCACTGGCCCCAAGGGCCCCTAGCAGCTGCTCCTGGGTCCCTCCCCTGGGGCCATGGGGTTCTCTGTGCCAGGCCCTGGGTTCCCTGGGCTGCGGAGTTCTGGGGCTCATTCCACCTAGACTGGAATTCAGCTGCAGGTGAAGCTGCTCAGGGCTCTTGCAGGACGGCTGGGCAGAGAGGACCCACCCATCCTGCACAGAGGGGGTAGGAGTGGAGCACCAGGGGCCTAGGTGTTTCTGTTTTGGTTTTGGCCACTTGGGGTCCCAGCCTCTTCTTCAGGCTCTCCCAGCTGCCAGGCCCCTCACTGTCCTCAACAGGGGCCAGGCCTGTGCTTTCTGGGGCAAACACTCGCTGCCTGGTGGCGCCCCTTTTTAGTATTCGAGTGGAGGCCCCAGGAGAAGCGAAAGGAGAGTGGAGAGAGGCCAGCGGGAGGGCCAGCCATGCCTCAGAGCTCGGACCAAGGGCATGGGACAAAGAGCCTCTTCATCAGAGCTGGGGGCACACCGGCCTCTGTAGCGGAGAGGTGGCCCTAGTGTGTGCAGAGAGGCAGAGTAGGGTGGTGAGGTTCATGGGTCAGCTCTGAAAGCTCTCCTCCCCAGGGTGGCCCCCACTCTGGAAGTCAGGAAGCCCCTCCTGAGAGGTGACCTTGAATGTCAGGAGACCCTGAGCCCCAGGCAGTCACTGGGCTCTTCCCAGGGACCATCACCCTCCCCTCCACTGGGATCTGGGCCACGGGGAGCTACAGGGTAACGGGAGCTGGCACCCTGTGCCCCGTCACCCTGTGCAGAATCTCGGAGGAGAGGCCTGGACTTTGCACACATAATCGCCGTAATGATTATTGAATTTCAGGAGCCGACGTCAATGCATTTCTTCTGCACGATCCTGTCACCAGACACTGGGATCCATTGGCATTGCCCTGCCCCCGCTCATGTCAGGGCCTGAAGGCTGGGCTGTCTGGATGTGGCATTCCCAGACCTATTCTCTGGCTCCCAGCGAGGGTCCCTCATGGGGGGAGATAAGATAGAGCCGTGTCGGGGAGGAGGTGCCGACGGGGCCGCCCCGGCACGCTGTGAGTGGTAAAAGCAGCTTCAGAAAGGTGCTGACGTGGCCGCCGTGCTTAATGAGGTCATCGCCCAGGCTGCGGCCCTGATAACCTGGAGGTCAGGCCCCAGCAAGTGGCAGCAGCAGGAAGCAGGCTGTCTGTCGCCGCCTGTCGGCGCCCAGTACCCACTCATTTCAGCCGGTCATCTTGAACCCAGTGGGCATCCCTGTCTGGGAATGGCCAAGGGGAGGACCTGGCCAACATGCTGTTGGGGGAGGACAGTTGTCGAGGGCAAGGCAGTACCTTCTCCTGCTTCTCAAGTCAAGAGTAGCTCCCCTGTCTTGAGGGGGGGGTCTTTTTGAGAAGCTGCGGAATCTGTCCCCAGGCGTCTCTGCTGTTCAGAATGCTTGTAGGACCCAGGCACTGCCAAGCACTGCACTGGGCGTAGGGAGTGAGGGGCCAAAACCCAGTGGCCCAGCGGCCTTGGTCTGGGTCCACTCAGGTGCCCTGTGCTGTGAGCGTCCAACTCAGCTCTGTTCAGCCCTGGGCTTGCTCTCTGCCTGGCCCCACCCTGAGCCCCAAGTGTCCTTGAGAGAACAGAAAGCGGGAGTCCCTCCAGCCAACTCTGAGATGCTTTTCCTCCAGGGAGGATGACAAGGTGCCAGGCTCTGCCACTCTTGAGCTGGGTGCCCACCTGTCTCCTTGTCTGTATGACCAGAGACTACAGCCAGGGTCCAGGCTCCAAGAGCATTTGAATGTTAAACTCCAGCCCAGGCCAGGCATTTATGCATAGGGGAAGCACCAAGGACTTGCATGGCAGCTTGGGGCCCCTCACCCTGGGCCATGGTTGGGGTGGGCATCTGCCAGGGGAGTGAGTGGACAGAGGAGCCGGCCCTTCCCTGGTGGGTCTCAGGCACAGCTGGGCTCCATCCAGGGACTTGGCATGGCCTCACCTGGGAACTCCCATGGGCAGGGCCCATGTCCAAGGCCTGGGGGTCCAAGGGCCTCTCCAACATGAAAGCAGTCAGGCAGCCCAAACCTCCCCTCCATCCCCGACCAGAGCTCTGTCTGCTGCGTCTCTTCCAGAAGCAGCGCCCAGTACTTTTTTCTGTCTGGGCCCCAGTTGCATTTGTGCCCAGGGGGGTGTGCTCAGCCAATCCCAGCCCCCCAGGGCCCAAGGCCCGGTCCTTGTACAGCCTGCTCTGAAGGAAGTGTCAGGCTCTTTCAGCTCCTTTTATTCTGAAGCCTGGGAGAAAAACAAATCAGAAAAGCATTTCCAAAAATAGCCAGCAGGGAGCGGAACTGTCTGTGCCCTTGTACGTTTGCATGGCCCCCTTCCCCTGGGTGAGGGTGCAGGCCGCCCCTGGGGGCCTCGGAGCCGGCGTGAGCCATCTCCCAGGCCAGACGGGCTGATGGGCACTGCGTCCTGGAGTGGTCATCAGTTTGCTGGGCAGATATGGCATCATGGAGGGCGGTGTCCACTGACTTGGGGGTGTCTGAGCAGAGGCACCTGTGCCCCTCAGGGTCCCTGCCAGCCCTGAAGGACAGCTGCCCATCAAACCAGGGGCAGACAGAGGGGACCCCCAGAGGGGCTTGGCAGAAGGTGCCCCTCCAGCCTTTTGGGTGGAAAAGACCCCACCCAGGACAGGTGCTCTGAAGGCCCACCTGGAGATTTGAACTCAGAAAGCACATTCACCTGGTTGGATTTTGGGGAAAAACTGTCCTGGGCCGCTTGGGGTCCCAGGAGCGCCGTCCCTGTGTGAACTCGAGAGGAAGTGACCCACAGGCTCCAGACAGGCTTCTCCAAATGAAGATCTTCACCCCAGATGGCCCTCCCACCCCCATCCTGCAGCTAGGTGCCCAGGCTGTGCAGGGCCCCCAGCGGCTTGACGAGGTTCAGGGCTTCTGGCTGCCTCACCCCCCAGCCACCGGCTAGCGAACCGTCCCCAAGGAGCACCTTGACCTCCGACATCAGATAGGCCAGGGAACCTGTATATTTTTATGTAAAAGTTCAGATGCCTGTGACTATCTTTTATTCATCTTTTCCCACATTGGACCTGGAGGGTCTGGGCCCATTATCTCCTGTGTATTGGGGGGTGGGGGGCGGGGGAGAGGTGTGAGGCCCGCAAGTCCCTGCAGGTGGAGCCCCTCTGGCTCCAGACTTGTCCTTTCCTCCTCGTCTAACAGAAGGGCTCTGCAAACCATCCTGCCAGCTTCATTTTCAGACAGAACCAAGCCTCCCTCCACCTCGAACCTCACCTTTTCCAATCAGGAATGGTTTCTTCCTGGAGGGGCAACCCATCGGGGCTCCTTGACCCTGGCTGCTGCCTCCAAACCACAGCGCAGCCCTTGGCTGGGAGACCTGGCTGTCCAGGGTGGGGTCTAGAGGTGCCGGGAAGGGACCTCACTTCTCTCATCACGTGCCCCACCCCCCACACACACATACACACTGCCTCCTACTTTGCACTATGGCATCTTGTGTGGACCGTTTGTTCTTGCCGGCTCCGTCTCCCACTCTCTCTCTCTGTCTCTCGCCATCACTCCCTGTCACCCCCAGGGTTCTGGCCCCTGGTGGGGACCCAGGCACATCCTCTGCCTGACCAAGGGGCCCCCATGGTCCTGCAACCTTGTGTCCAGCCCCTCGGGAGTGAGAGGAGCTGCTGATGCCTGAGGGCAGCCCAGCTGTACCAACTGCAACCCTGCCCAGGCTCTCTTCCTGATCCCAAGGACCCCTTCAAAGAACAGAGTGACCACACTCTCCACATCCGAAAGGGACACTTGTGAGAGAATGTGCACGTGATCATTCTGGGGGGGCCGGTGAGTGGGGGTGCCCACCTCCTCCAACACCCCCTCCCCCTCCGACAGCACAGGGGCTGTGCCTCCCATTCACCAGCTGATTTATTTCTCTCTCCCCGGCCCAGGGCCGCCCGCCCCTCGGAGACTTCCCATCACAGGGTTGTGGTCTCCGGCGGTGGCTGCAGTTTTTAATTGTTTTTCTCCCCCTAAATGCCCTCCCGAGCCTCTTTCCCCTTCTCTGCCCCCCACCCCCGTCCCGCTGGCTGCGCGTGGGGGGACGGGATTCCAGTAGCATTTCCGCCCTCTCGCTCTATCGTTTCATTTGTTCTCTTTTCCTCTCCCTTTCTTCTCCCTCCGCGGGCCCAGCCTCTGTGATTAAGCCTCAAGGTCTCCTGCTGCTTTTAATAGCCTGCGGGCTCGGCCATCTGATGAGAACGGAGCCGCTCAGCCAGCTCCCGAACACTCGCTCTGGAATCTCCTAATGTACGGTATTAATCATCACTGTCAAGCCATTCAGGCCCTAAATACATCCACCCCGTATAAAATTATACTAAACAGAAAAAAGAGGCCATGATTGGCTGCATATTGAAAACAGACATCAGCCCCCGCCCCCAATTCCAGGCCCCCACCCGGGCCTCTGCCCAGTTTAATGAACAATGGACAGCTCGGAGTGTAGGTCGGCCACAGTGGTTCCTCAGAAAAGTTCTGCGTCGTATGCAGAGTGACAATGGGAAAGCGGGGTTGGGGGCGGATGGGACGACAGTGGCGTCAGCGGGGAAGTGAGGGTGGCACAGGGTATGCAGAGGGCATGCTTTGGGGCACCCAGCCTGCAGGCTGGTCCCCAAGAATGGCCGGGGGCTCCTGGAGGCTCCTGCAGAGCCAGGCTCAGGGCTGCTTCTGGGCAGCCCCCGGGATGGAACCAGAGCCGGGCGGGGAGGGCAGCAGCCACCCTGCGCCCTGAGTGCTTGCACTGGCCCCCAGCCAGCCCCCTGAGCCTCCAGGCTGGACCCGCCTGCTTTCCTCTGCTCCCTGGCTGTCACTCTTCCTCCTGGAGTTTGTCGTAAAAGTTAACCGGGTGTGAAATGCTGCTGAGTGGGCTGTGCTAAAAGTTTACGATGGCGGGTGATCTGCTGTGATCTGCTTAGTGCACCAGCTCCGCTCACCTGCCCGGCAGAGTCCAGGGTCCCAGGGCGGGAGGGGAGGCCCAGGGCACCTCCGGTCACACTTGGAGGTGGCCCTGGGACTGGATGGAGGCCTGTCGCGAGGCCATCCAGCAGCCCCTGCACTTGTCCCCCAAGACAAATGCCCCCGAAAACACCATGTTCAAGGATATCCCACTGGTCAGCCACTTATACTCCATGTAAGTGTTGAGGTGACCACAGGCTGAGGTCCTAATCTACGGGTGACCCAGACCCTGTGGGCAGACACAGTGGGACCAGCTAGGGGACCAGCCGGGGAGACCGGAGCAAGGGCCACAGAGAAGCCAGACCTGCAAGTGTGGGAGGAGCACGCGGAGCTCCGGGACCAGGAGTCCTGAGGTGGGGGTCGGGCTGAGGTCAGAGGGGCCACGGGGAGAGACCAGCAGGAGCGGGTACAGAGGGACAGGACCGAACCAGGGGGAGACGGTGTGTAGGGCTCTCCTCTGAACCCCGCTCACCTTGGCAGCTCTGCCCAGGTCTCACCCGAAGTCCTCAGTCACCAATGGAGCCTGCTCACCCCACACTTTCACCTTCACCCTTTCAGCTGGGCGGGAGCAGTGTGGCTTCGTTTTCCTGTCGAGCAAAGGAGGCCTCAACCTCGCTGTCCAGCTGAGCCTCCCTGGGATGTGTGTGAGGCTGCGAGTGTGCCAAGGCCACTGCGAGTGGCCTGCTCCCCACCCTGCAGGCCACACAGAGACCCAGTGCTGAGAGGCAGGAGGCCTGGGAGAGAGGATGCCTCGCAGGAAAGAGGTTGGAGGGCTTTTCCAGCAGCAGCTCTTGCATGAAGGGGTGGTGGGGAGGGACCCTGTTGGGGAAGGAAGGTGCATCAACTGCCGTCTGAGTAAGGGTGACAGTTGCTCTGCCGTGGATGCTCTGGGCTTGCTCTCTACCCCTGCCACCGAGCAGGGACCCTCAGCACCTCTTGGATCATGCAGAGTGGAGGCTAGAGCAGGAAGAGGCTAAGCCACTGCCCTTGTGGATAGAGCTGGACAGTGTTCCCAGGCTGGCCTCCCAAGCTCCAGACCACCAGGTGTGTCTGAACATCAGGGCACCTTCCAATCCCAGATTCTCCCTTCCTCCATCACCCCCCTCCCTCCGCTGTGAGATCACAGAGGAATGTGGGCAGAGACACGGAGCACCAGCTCCTCCGGGCACCCTCTGGACAGGAACAATTGGCCCGTGGGTGATGAGGTGACAGCTACCACCTACACTTGAATCTAGTGCAGTTTTCAAGGCCTGAGGCCCCTCCACGTGCTTCTGGAAACAGGGCTCTGTGCTCTTCCCATGACTCCCACAGCAGCATTAGCAAAACCTCCTTAATCTTAAGCAAATAATCTCCTTGCCCACATCAGCATGCCGTGCGCAGATGGATGGTCGTGAGCCCGGCCCCGAGCAGGCCCAACGTGTCTGGTATTTGTGGAATTGTTCCAAAGACCCCCAGCCCCTCTCCACCGAGCCATCATCTCCCAGCAGAGAGGCTGACGGCAAGGAGCCCCCTGCCAAGGGAGCAGCTCCAGGCAGACGTGAGTGGCTGTCCGCTGAAGGACGTGCGGCTGCCGTCTGATCAGCCGGAGGGAGGCCCGTGTCACGGCTCACAGGGGAGGAGGCGGCAGCATTTGAAGTTCTGTGGCAGGGCAGCGTTCTGGGGAGAGATCCAGAGGAGGAACACTCAGAAATAAAGGCAGAGTGGCAGAGCCCACCCTCTGAACACACTGTTCATGCACTGAGCCTTAGATTAGCCCCCGAGGGAGGCACCGCCCTTATACCTATTCTACAGATGAGCAGGGAAAGTGGAGTCACATGAGCCGACCGGGCAGCTGGAGAGAGTGGAGGCGGGAGCTCTGGAGGAACAGAGTCGGCCACTCTCCCTTGTGCCCAGACTCAGACGCGGGCGTCCTGGAGGCTGGGTCCCCTGTCCCCTGCAGGAATGCTCAGAGAACGAAGGTGGTGCGGCAGCCTTCTTGGTCCCGGTGGCTGGGATGCTGCATCTCCAAACAGGTGGGGCAACTCCACTTCCCAGCCCTCTAACCTCAGAGCAAACACAGCGCCAGCTCCTGGCCCTGGGGGAGAGCCTGTGTCTCAGCTGCAGATTGCCCACACAGACTGGAGTAGGGACCTCAGGGGACACTTACCCTGCCCAGCAAGATCCTCCACTATCCTTAGCCATACACTGGGCGCACAAAGGAGTGGCTTATGCTCTATAAATGGCCCAGGCCCGGGAAGAAGGACGGACGACTGGTGGACAGGTCTTTTTCCTAACCCTAACCTGGGCCATGGTCCATCAGGGAGCCACCTTGGAGATGAAGGTGGCTGCCTTCCTAAGGGTGGCATTCTCCCTGCATCTGGAGCCTGTGCTTTCTGCTTGGACAAGCCGCTTCCTTCCTAGGACCCTGGGCGCTGCACGCACTGAGTGGAGGGTCATCTACTAAAACACCAGCCCAGGCGAGCTGGAGAAGCGTCCTCGGCCTTCTCTCCCTCCCAGGCCCCAGGCACCAGCCATGGGCAACGTGATCCACGAGGTATGACTGGACTGAGAAAACCCACCAAGTGCTCACCTGCAGATGTTTCCAGAGCTGCCCCTCTATCCCCTATGCCCTGCTCCAGCCTCCTTCTTCCTTCTCTGGATCCAGGAAGCGGTGTTCCCAACAGGCCCCAGGCTGGCGCTGTTGGGATGGGTGCAGTTGGCTTTTACAGACCCGCTCGGATGATTAGCCCGCTTCTCTGCTGACTTGCCCACATGCTCTGGAAGCCCAACAGTGATGAGAGGATCATGTCCTGCCCCCAGAGCTCTGACATTCGGCCAGCAGCTATCTGCCATGACCATTCTGCCTTTCGGGGATCCAGGGACAACATCCAGGAACATCTCTGTCTCTCACCATGGGAGCTGGTGGTAGAGCCCCGGGACACGGCTCAACACCAGTGGTGCCCAGGACACCCCCGACCCCGCACCACCCCCCAACAAGTGTCCACAGAAGTCAGGCAGAGAAACCTGCTGAGACTGTGACCTTCATGGAAATGAAAAGAGAAAGTGTGAGTTGCTCAGTGGTGTCTGACTCATTGTGACGACATGGACTGTAGCCCGCCATTCTCCTCTGTCCATGGAGCNACCCCCGACCCCGCACCACCCCCCAACAAGTGTCCACAGAAGTCAGGCAGAGAAACCTGCTGAGACTGTGACCTTCATGGAAATGAAAAGAGAAAGTGTGAGTTGCTCAGTGGTGTCTGACTCATTGTGACGACATGGACTGTAGCCCGCCATTCTCCTCTGTCCATGGAGCTCTCCAGGCAAGAATGCTGGAGTGGGTTGCCATGCCCTCCTCCAGGGGATCTTCCTGACTCAGGGATTGAATCCAAGTCTCCTGCATTGCAGGCGGATTCTTTACCATCTGAGCTACCAGGGAAGCCCCGATCTTCGTGGAACAAAATTGTTAACACGTATTAACACTGCTGCAAATATGTACCAGGTGGGCACATCTCGCTGTGCCCTTCAGATGATGCCAGGATTCGAGCAGAGAGAAGCTGCTTCTCCCGAAGGGAAAGGTGACAGCCGAGCCCTTGGTCCCTGTGTCCTGTCCTCATGCACATGTTTGCCTCCAAGGCCAGGACAGGAATGGGGCTCCTTGCCTGAGCTGGTATGGATGACAGGAACACAATGCAATGGACCACTTTCCACTTTGGAGGGCGATTTGCCCCAGGTCTCTGAACAAAAGTTAAAAGTCACCGTAAAACTCCTGGCCCCGCCTGCCACAGGCTCAGCCCGGGCAGGTAGGCAGCTGGGGGTGCAAAGGTATTGGACCCTGGTGGCCACTGGAAATTGCCAGCTCTCATCTTCAGACCCCCCGTGGTGGCCTCCAAGGTATGAGAGCAGAGCCCTGGGGAGAGGCAGGAAGTGACCACCCCGACCTCCACCTCCAACCTTTGCTGAAAGCCTTCAAACATATTTAAAAGTGTTACAAGGACAATGGCTTCCCCAGGTCTGCAGATCTGCTGGGGCACCCAGAAATTACAGATGGTTCCAAAGATAATCAGACCCTATGGTAGGACGTTATGTCCAAATTCCACCATATTCCAAGTCTCTACACAGTTTCCATGTGAATGCCAAGTGAGGAGCTGAACTCACTCCCAACTCAAACCATGTTGAGGGGAGTGGACGTCTCTCAGCACAAGAAGTGAGCCTCCTGGAGACTAGACTAGGACCAGCGCCCTGTGAACCGCCAGCAGGAAGATGTTTCTGGCAGCCAGTACTGTTATCAAGGTCATCTTTCAGCTACAGACGCAGCCTCTGTTCTCCTGCTGGAGTCTGTACATATACACGTATTTTTTAAACTCAGAGACATTTTCTAGGCTCAGAGAATTGGGGCACAAGTTAAACCTTCAATGGTGGAGGGAGAGGACTCCTTTCTCCCAGGTATTACAGTTCATGAACACGGTCACCCTGACTATGTATCTCAAGGCTGTGATGACCTCTGTCCAGGGCTGGAGACGGGGTCCTCAGAGGAGGCAGAAATAGCCAGCATCCCGCGGCCCCATTAGAGGGGCCACCATCGCCTCCCTTGTGTGAGGCTATCCACACCATCTGCAAGAAATCTCTCCTTGCAGTTACTCTGGAGTTTGAATTTCACTCTCCACTCCACCTGTCATCATGGTTTATCCTCACCAACTTTCACAGCTCCATCTCCCTGGGTCTTCCTTTAAAGGATCTTTAGAAAATTGTTGGCAATCTGAACGTTTTTCCCCCAGAGGGGAAAATAAAAAAAGACCGTGTCCTCTGTGTGACTGAAGGGAACAGCAGCAGCCAGAAGCCTGGAAACCAGCCCCCATTAGAAGCACCGCCCTCTCAAGAAGCAGTGTTTATTTAGAAGTTGGCTTGAGATGGGGGCCTTCCATGTGGAAGGTCTCCGGGAAAACCAAGGCATATGTGTGTGCTTTTGTCAAGACTGTGACCACGTGCAGCCAGGTGGCCCCTGAAGACACAGACAAGACTCAGTCAAGCAGGCTGCCAGCCTGCCGGGTGCAATAGGGCCCCTTCGGCAGCTCGACGGCCAGAGAGAAGCAACAGGCAAAAGTAATTAACGCCAAGTGTTCCTGTTGGCAGGCCCATGGGCCCTTGTCCCTAACTGTCACATATTTGGATCAAACGCATCTTTTATCTTGTCGTCTGGGACATGGCATCATAATGATGACCAGATGTGGAGGGACCTGGGACACGCGTCCAGGGGTATATTTCTTGACGGACTTGCAGGCATTGGTGGCTGGTTATTTCTGGAAGCAGCCGATCCTTCCAGACCCTGAACCCCTCTCTCCGTTCAGGGTCTGGGTCACCCTGCCCTGTGGTGGGCAGGCCCCTGTCTAGCGGGCACAGGTCCCCAGTGGGAAGCAGAGGCCGGGAACAGCTGAGTGGGCGGGCGTTCACCTGGATCGTGGTGGCTTCTATCTTCCTGTCCTTTGGGCTCCTGGACTGGGAATCATCTCCCAGCAGAGGCAGGTCGGCCCTGAGCTGGAGAGGGCACCCACCGCCATGTAGCCACCCTGGCTTCAGAAGGGTTCACTTTCTGCACAAGGTGCGGCTTGTGCACTCTGGCCACCGGGTTCTGTGGGAATGGAGGGAGGAAGACCTTAGCAGGGCCACAGGGCAGGGGCTGCGATGGGAGGAGAGACTGCCCTGGAATGGCAACAGGTGATGGGCTCAGAGCCTCACGCCTCCCAGGTTCTCTGTGGACCAAGCTGTTCCATGTTTCCAAAGTGAAACATCCCTGGGAAGTCACAAAAACGGCACCAGATGTACAGATGCTGTCCCCCTGTGGGGATTCTGGTCATGTTCATTTTCTCCAGCAGCTGCTTCTGAGCAGTTGAGCAAAGACACTGACAATAAGCAGGGCGGCATCTGCAAAACAGGGCGCCATCTGCAAAACAGGGTGCCTCCAAGTTGTGGTAAAGATCTTGTTCACGTGTGGTCGGTTTGCAGAGAGTGTTCCTCGTCCCACATTTCAACTCTGACCCGGTGGGTAGACAGGACCACGGACGCCCATTCAGAATCCCCTGCCCTTGAACCATCATCTGTTTTACCCTGCAGGGCCCCTTCCCACAGACTCACTTCAGCCCACATGCCCCACCTGCACCCAACGCCCAGAGGTTGAGTGGATGGAGGCAGGGACTCTGCAGACAGTGGTACCTTGTGGGACCAGAGCTGGCATGGGGTGTGGCTCCCCAGAACTTCTCCAATGTCGTGGGCAGTTGAGGGGTCCCTCCTTCAACCTCGCAGAGCAATCCCACCTCGGTTGTGTGTCACCCAGAAAAATCATTGTTTGGCTAAGAAGAGAAAAGTGCTGAGAGAGAACTGTGGAGCAGGGTTGCACCCTTGCCTAGGGGGTGTCCAAACCTCACCAGGTGCAACCCTGAAGTTCATCTGAGCAGAACACTTGCTGAACCTCAGCTTCCTCAGTGGCAGGAACAAGGACGGAATGTGTCCTGGGCTTTGGGAGATGAGCCCAAGTGGGCTTCTGCTGCTGCCCAGTGAGCCCCGGGACACTGGTGCGGAGGCAAAGGAAGGCGCCCCCTGGGGACTCAGTCCCGCCTCCAGGCAAACTGTTCTCAAAGGGTCCAATGTGGCCTCATTTTTCTCTCACGGCCCCACCCTCTCTCTCATAGCAAAAGCCACTCCCCTCCCAGCCTTTGTTGTGTGGATCTCAGTCTTATCTGGAAATTCGGTAACCAAGGGGATGTGGTGATGTAGGGCTCACCCACCCACCCTGTGCACAGGGCACTCGGGAGTCCCCTCCCTGAGACCGGGGAAGAAGGCACAGGTGTCCTCCAGCTCATCGTGGTTTCTACGGGAAGAGGGAAGCTAATAGAAGACATCACTGTGCAGGTGGGCAGCAGGCTCCCTGGAGAGGAGGAGACGGGGGCTGGCGCGGAGGCAGGGACACAGCACAGGGGCTGGGCAGCCACCAGAAGACCAGCCCAGGGTCACTTCTGAAATGTGACTGCAAACACAGCCTCACCTTGGGTTGCAGAGGGGACTGAGAGTGTGATTTAAAATAGATGTGATGCTGGGAAAGGTTGAGGGTAAGAGGAGAAGGGGGGTGGCAGAGGACAAAACGGTTGGATGGCATCATCAACTCAATGGACATGAGCTTGAGCAAACTCAGGGAGACAGTGAAGGACAGGGACGCTTGGCATACTGCAGTCCATGGAGTCGCAAAGAGTCAGACATGACTTAGTGACTAAACAGCAAGACAGATGAGTGAATCAGTATAAACACAGAGAGCTTTCTAAGGAGCAGACTGTGTGTTCAGAACCCTCTGGAAAGCAGGCCCTTGAAGATTCCACAACTTGCAGCCTCACTTTTCAGGAACCGGTGAAGGGCCCCCTTGTAGAGCTCCCCGGGAGGAGACGGGACCCTAAGCTTTGCTGGCTCAGGCACCAAAGGCGGGTGCCACCAACCTGCCCCTGAGATGCAAGGCCACCATGCTCTTCTGACACCATCTGTGTTGGAGGGGCTGCCCACCCTCTGGGCTGGCGTCCGATTAATTGCCGTCTGTTGTTCTCCTTTGACAACTAGTTTAACCACCTACATGAACTAGACATGCTGAGTCGTCCTTAATTAAATGTCTGAGGTGAGGCTTCATCTGTGGGGAATTCCTCCCGCTGCAGAAGGAGCCTCTGGGTTGGCAGCCTGGGACAGCTCAGAGTAGAGGAGTCCAGGCGAGGCTCTGAAACGCACCGTAGGCCTCACAGGAGGAAGCTTCACTCCTCAGTGAAGCAATTAGATTTTCCCTGGGCAGGGCCTTACGTGTCATTCACAGATGTCTTCATTCCTGAGAGTGTGACCCAGCCTGGAGTTCATAAGAATAAAGTCTCTAATAAGCCCCCCTAGCCGACCCCATGGAGAAGGCAATGGCACCCCACTCCAGTACTCTTGCCTGGAAAATCCCATGGACAGAGGAACCTGGTAGGCTGCAGTCCATGGGGTCTCTAAGAGTCGGACACGACTGAAGCGACTTAGAAGCAGCAGCAGCAACAGCCAACCCCATAAAAAGCCATCTTCCAAACAAGCCCTCGTGTGGCAGGAAGTGATTAGAGACACCCCAAGGAGACGGTCAGGAAGCTTGATTTGGGGAGCAAAATCCTTCTGAGGAAGAGAAAGGACAAGGAGAAGGAAGGGGTGGGGGAGGAATTGGGGTGAAGGAGGAAGAGGAGAAAGAAGGGGAAGAGGAAGAAGAAGGGGGGAATGGAGGAGGGAAAACCCCAAGAGAAAACAGATTCCAGACTGGCACCATCTCTGCCCCCAGGAAATACCACTCAACTGAGAGCACGTGCTGCCAGCTTAGCGACCAGAAGGGCTCGAATCACACCACCCAATGCAGTCAGCCCTGGAGGTCTTTGGAAATGTGAACAAGTTTCTTGATCTTCTCTCTGGGGCAGGACACAAGATTTAGGCTGCAGGTGGCCGTGGGCATTGAAGCTCCCAGATGACGGTCCAGGTGATACTCCCCAAGCTGGCTGCTCCCACCAGCCTGCTCTATGGGAGAGCTTCAGATGGGCTTCTGGAAGGGCATAGCAGTCCGACCCACCCCACACCCACTCTGTTCTCTCTGTGGCATGGGAGTTCATGTGCTTTAGGAGTTTTTCTTCCCGGTGTGAGGTCTGGCTGGGGTGCAGGTGGTCTAATGACTCGTCAGAGATTCCTGGTTTGTCATTTAGAGGACCCAGAGTAGCCCTGCAGAGCAGCCTCGCAGAGCTCAGCTTGACCACGTAAGAGGAACCTGAGCAGGCCTGGCAATGGATGCTGCAGCCTCGAAGGGCCTGGGTTAGCACAATGGGTCAGAGCCCCTCATCTCTCAGCCACGCCCACCCAGCCAGCACTTTCTGGAAAGGTCCCAGGGATGGCTGCTTCTCCATTTCAGCCCAGACCTTAACAAAAATGTCTGCATCGAAAATGTCACCGCCTGGGGCCACCACTGCTGCCCCTTCCCCCAGCAACAGCCTAGAAATGACCCTGTGCCCCTGCACGTGGCTCCCTGGTGCCAGGGCAAAATTAAACCAGGCAGATGGCAACATAGTTATTTGCTGCCTGGGCAATTATTCCCCCCTCCCCCAGCTGCCCAGGGGGACAAGTGGGCCTTATAGAAACCAGAGCCAGAGCACAGTTTTAATTATCACGGTCAGGCCAGGGGACGCTGACATGTGGGGCCAAGCCCCACCCCCAATCCCTGAGGAAGACACTTTTACTGCCTCTTAGGGAAGTGAGTGTTTTAGGGCAGCCGATCCTTTACAAGCCCAGTTCTTCACACACCTGTGCTGCTGCCGTCTGAACCCTTGGAGAATCCCCAGGGCAGGGCTGCAAGTAGAGACAAAAGGGAGACAGCAGGAAATGTGTAGGGGTCCCCAGAATAAACTGGGGTCTTCTCAGAAAGGGTGCTCCTGGTGGACAGGGCTATGCAGGCAAGGAGGTGTCTTCTGGAAGCAGACGGTGGGTTCTGTGTGGTCTGTCAATGTGCGATTTTACATTGCAAGGTCCCCTGGGCTCGGCAACAAGCTGAGGACATGGGATGGCTGCTGGTGGGGAGCAGAGCTCTGGTCAGGTTCCCAGGAAGGGGGCATAGCTCTTCCCACCCCACACCCAGCCCCTCAGTGCTTACTGTGTGCCAATGAGAATCACAAGTGGAGCAGATACAGACCCAGTGCTGGGCGGGGACCGTCTCTGCCCAGGTCCAAGGGGACACAGACCAGAACAGCTGACCCCCACCAGTAGGCCAGGGAAAGCGGGTTTTGCTTGGGAAGGAATGAGGGGGCTCCTGGCAGATACAAGTGTCCCTCCTGCTTCTTCCTCCTCGACTCTGGGAGCAGGCTGCCCACACCCTGAAGGCCCCTCCCTTCACAATCAGCCTGAAAGGGAGCCGCCACTCCATGTAGGAGGAGGGGCCCCGGGCTGGGGGCATCCCTGTGCTGGGCAGCCAGCAGCCCCAAATGTCAGCCCTGATGTCAGCCGCAGGCCAGAGGTGTCAGGGCCTGGGCTGCCGCTGCGCTCGCAAGTCGTAAATACCGCCTAAGTGGCTCCTGTCACCTTGCCACAGCCGCGTTTCCATCTGCAGCAGCCCAAGGTGATTAATGAGAATTATCATTAACGCTAATCAGAGCCGTTTGGAGGAGGCTGGGGGAAGGAAGTGCCCTTTGTGGGGCTGCGGAGACCACTCTGAAGGGTGTGCAGGCGCGTCAGGGTGCACTGCTTTGTGCACACGCACTCACGTGCCCTTGCGTACACATGCACTCACATGCATACACGTGCACTGTATGTGCATACTCATGGGCACACAAATGCACTCACACTCAAGCACGCACACACAGGATGGGTTCCGAGGCTGCCTAGTGGAAGGAGTCTGGCAGATGAGGAGGAGCTGGCCAGTGTTAAGAACAGCCCTTGCCTGTCATGAAGGCGGGCAGCACAGAGGCCAGGGAGCCGACCGCCAGTAACACAGGCCTGGCCTAGCACGGCTCAGCCAGGCTGGGACGAACTCTCTCCCTCCAGCACTGAGCACGCTCTCAACTCAACGTGCTTGGCAGCCCATCACAGACTAGATAGGCTTGGCCAAAACCAGAACCAAAGCAGGAGGGGCCATGGCCACACTCTAGGCTTGAGGTGCAGTACAGGGGCCCCGTGTGGGTTCCCTGCTCCTCCGTCGGTTGGCACACAGCCTGGACCCCTGTTCCCAGCCCACTCCCACCCCATCACACCGGGGCCGCCTTTTTCCCGTCCGTCTCTGAGGAAGTGGCCGATGGGGCTTCGCAGCGGGCTTCCCTGCCCTCTGCATCCTCGCTCAGGGGGCCGTGCGGCTTAAAGATACAAAGTGTCCTTTTATTGGAAATATCAATTCAGAAAGGGGCTAGTAGTAAGCTGAGAATATTTGGATAAACTTGACAGCCCTTAGGACTAAAAAAGACCTTTTGTTCCCTCCAAGAAAAAGGCTGTCGCACCACCCTGGGCTCACTGGAGCTGGTCCAGAAAAAACTGAGGTTGGAGCAGAAAAGTGATTAGGGCGTCTCGTGAAAGATCTTTCCTCTGGGTCAAATGTTTATTATTATTCAGTTTATTATTTTATTAGAATGTGCGGTTACTGTCCTATTGCACAATACAAAGCTCTGAGCATGTCTTCGAACACCCAGTCGGGTCCAGCCCAGCCTCCTGCGGCACAAAGGGAACTGTGTGGCATGTGGGGGGTGGGGGGGTGGCCCCGGCATGTTTTTGCTCTGCTTTGTTTTCGAGATGTTGATCTGTTTAAGAAGGAGCAGGCATCTCCGGGTGTTTGCCCTCAGATGAGCAGAGGGTTTCCCGTGGCTTAGAGGTCTAGCTGTCACAGGGAGGGGTCGCCTCGCCTTTTCCAGTGGTGGGAGGTTGTGCGTGTGGATTGTGTGGCAGCTGTGATTCGTGTGCGTCTCCACCAGCAGAGAACCCAGCTGGTGCCCAGAGGGTGGGAACACGGGAGAAGCTCTTCCTCGGCTGACCACCAGCCTGACTTGCAAACAACCACATGGCTTTCCAGAAGAAGCTGGGACCTGATGGGCCGCCAACTCAGCACCTCGCCAAGAGCCGCACCCGTATGTCCGTGGCCTAGAAACACGCGTGCAGCACAGCGCTGCCCTAGTCTCGGGGCTCTGTCTCCACCCAACGGCCCCCCAAAGAGACCACTTATTCCCTGAGGTCCCCGTGAATGGACAGCCCTCCAGAACCCACACAAGATAAAAATCAGACCTAAATGGATCCTTTTCTGCTCAAACACACAAAAATGAGAAAAACCCATCTGACTCAAGTTGCTGGAGGAAAATGAGCCAACCTTGAGTGAGAGGGCCCTTGGCAAAGTGGGAGAGACACACACCCCAAACCCCCAAAAGGAAATCAGGTTGCTGTCTGCAAGCAGACTGGTCATGCAAACAGCCTAGGGTCTGAGTCCCGTGGGAATCCAGAAATTTCTCCATCACCGGCCTCTGCAGGAAACCCTCAGCTGGTAGGTTTTCTCCCAGGTTGTGGGTGTGGGCCACGGAGCTGCCTCTGTGAGGAGTCACACCCACGTGCCTTGGGGACAGGGTGACAGTGGACCCCGGGCAAAGCAAGCTAGAGGTTCACTTTCAAGTGCACCTTGGTCCTTGTCCTGTACCAGTGAGATGCCAAATCCCACAGGCCTGTATTCTAACTCTGTGTGTCAGATATGGACTGGGCCTCCAATGTGCACCTCAAGATTTTAAGGAGACAGTGTCTTCAGAGAGGATTTCTGCTTCTACCCTAGAAAATACACATAAACGTAAAATACCCGACAAAAGTGGAAGTTGTCATGCATATTAAAGTAATTACATTTAGGAAATTCCCTGGCAGTCCAGTGGTTAAGACTCTGAGCTTCCAATGCAGGGGATATATATCTGCTCCCTGGTTGAGGAACTAAGATCCTACCTGCCACATGGTGAGACTAGAAAAAATATTAAATTTTAAAAGTCATCTTTAAAAAATGAAGTAATTACATTTATGGGTTTATTTTTCATAATTCATAGTTGATATGACAAAGAATTATTCGAGCGGAAAGTGAGTATACTTATTTTAAATGTTTTAATTCACTTAAGTTTTTCATTACATTTTTTTAAAATTAAGTATTTAAATAGGAAAAAACCTTTGTCTTTAAAAACAAGGCACTTGGGAAAGAATCAAAGAGATTATTTTTCCTTAAAAGATCATTTTTAAATAGTCATCATTTGGAGAGGAAGACTAAACAAAAGGAATTTAAAATAAAAGTAAAGTAATAGATGTTTGGAAAATAAGAGGTGAAGGAGAAGGGGGTTGAAGGATGTTTTCCATCTGACCTCCCCAAAGGCTGAGACTCCCCACAAAGGCAAGGAACCTTCTAGAAAAGAGCTTGGACCCCAGCAGAGGGCAGGAGCTGGTGATACTTAGGAAAACCACCAGCTGGGTGAACATTCCTACCCTTCCTGGCCTCGGCAAGCACTGCCTCTCTGCCCGGAGCAGCCCCAAACGTGCCTTGTGGAGTCAGATGCCCACACCAGCCAGAAGTCGCCATGTGGAGCAGATCTGCCAGGCTCCGGGACACAGTTCCCAGCTCAGGAGTCACACTCAATTTCAGGCCCCTGCACCTTCACCTGATGGACATCTGGGGGCGTCTTGGGCCCTGGAGACTCGTGATCAAGCTCTGGGTGCCCAGAGCTGGCTAGGAAGATTTCAGAGCAGACCTTTCTCTGCCCACAGCTGTGCAGAAGCCAGAGATGCAGGAAGCCCAGGATGCAGAGGAGACCACCAACCCCCCTCTTCCCCAGACACAGAGCCCCCAGCTGCTTCCACTCCGGGGTAGGAAGGAACCGTCTCTGCACACTCGCAGCCCCTCATCTTAAGAGAGCTCCAGTCCAATCGGGAAACCAAGGGGGTGGGGTGGGGGTGTCCCGACTCAGGACAGCAGCCGGGTGATCTGCTTCACTTTAATTAAGCAGAGCAGCATGTTCCCTTTTTCCATGGGTTTTATTCAGGTCCTGACAACGTCAAAAGAAACAGATCTGCCAGAATAAGTCATACGCAGCTCACTCAAGGGAAGAGAGAAATGTGCCCTCCCATCCTTGCCTCTCTCCAGAGAGAAAAACACAATAGCGGAATCCACAAGAAAGATTCCGATTAGAATGTTCCGAGGCTCTTAAACACCCCCGTTTAAATTCTGGGTAATCGGCGGCATTGTGCTGCCCCTGAAGAGGCTGTAGGGTTGGTGGGTGCCGTTCAGAACCATTTGTGTCATATGAATGCTGGTGATTAGATTTTTAATAAACCGTTTCAATTCTATTTCCTGGGCTTGAATAGATGTTTGCACTTGGCTGGTGTGGACTTGAAAGGGGTCCAGGTAATATCATTGTGGGGGACATACTCTTAATTCCTTTAATATATTTTGTCAAAGGTGACTGGNTGTCATATGAATGCTGGTGATTAGATTTTTAATAAACCGTTTCAATTCTATTTCCTGGGCTTGAATAGATGTTTGCACTTGGCTGGTGTGGACTTGAAAGGGGTCCAGGTAATATCATTGTGGGGGACATACTCTTAATTCCTTTAATATATTTTGTCAAAGGTGACTGGCTGTAGAAACCGGCTGGAACACAGGGAGAGGGGGAGAGCGATTGAATTTAATTGGCTCCATTTGTCATTCAAGACTGACTTCGCTGCACCTCTGTCTATGAATCATTTCCAAATTTGCTGGTCTGACCCAGTGTGCCCACAGCTTGGGAAGGAAGCCGGCTTTGGGTTCCCAGGGCAACATCTCGAGCTGGGCTCACATCCGAGGGCAGGGCTGGCGTGAGGCTCAAGGTCCATCAGGGAGCATCTCCACCGGCCTCTCACTGAGATGACGGTGCATGAGAACCAGGGAATACAGAAGGAGACCACAGGATCCAGAAAACTAGCATCACAGTCTCAGACTCTTAACATTCCACGGCCAATGTGCCGGGAGGGTTGGGGGCCAGAGAAAGGAGGAGCCCACTGGGTTACAGTTCCAGGGCCCCGGAACTCCTCCCCACTCAGCCAACTAGACGACAGCTGAATCCTAGGAAGTGGAGTCATTACAACAAAGTGTTCAGAGGGAAACACGCCTCCTCTCTCTGTAAAGCTTGGGGTCAGCACTCTCACCTGTGATACCTGGCTACCGGGGAGGAAGCCAGAGCTAGCCTCTAAATGGGCATCCAGACACTTCACCAGGAGCTCTTGCCCGTGGCCATTTTTGTCTGTCAATGAGCAGTGCTTGTGATGGGCTTGGCANCTCTCTGTAAAGCTTGGGGTCAGCACTCTCACCTGTGATACCTGGCTACCGGGGAGGAAGCCAGAGCTAGCCTCTAAATGGGCATCCAGACACTTCACCAGGAGCTCTTGCCCGTGGCCATTTTTGTCTGTCAATGAGCAGTGCTTGTGATGGGCTTGGCAAGGTATTTGCTTAGAGCTGGCCTGTTGAATTTCAAGCTATTTGCAGGAGCTGATCTCAGAACATGAGGCCTGATTCAGAGGCAACGAGTCATGGAGCTTCTCTAGATGGTTGAATCCCCTGGAGAAGGAAGGATGGGCCCTGAGAGACTGAGTCAGCAGTTGGGGGCGGGCCACTGAGTCACAATATAACCTGGTTCAATGTGTCCCAGCTGCCGTCAAACCTTTCACGTGTGCTTACAGGGTGCTGAGATGGACAGGCCAGCCTAGCCTCTGCCCTGGGAATACGATATTGCCAAATTGACCTCAGGGGAAATTACACTGTGACATTGTACGTGGGACAGACACACTGTAAAGCTGGATTCCAGGAAAGATTGCAACTCTGATTTCCAGAGAGGGAGAGAGACTGAAAGGAGAGTCTGTATGTCCTTTAGCAGAATCCATGGAGGAATGAGAAGGTAAAGGGTCCCAAATGTGACAAGGGGACACGAGGAAAGAAAGACCCTTGGACAAAGGCCTATGGAATATGGGGGACATTCTCAGTTGTCTTAAGGCACCTACCCACTCTTTGTCACCCAGACATTTACTGAGTACACACTGTCCCTGGCCATGGGAATCAGCCCGATGAAGCCTTCAAAGCCCTCGTTGTGCAGGGGAGGAGAAAGATACTGTGTGGGCAGGACAGCCACGATCTGTCATCGTCCTCACTATGATGAGGCAGGGGCTGTGAGAGACCCTCAGAGGGGTCCACCCTGAATGATCAGGGCATTTTCCCTGCAAGAGGTGTCCCTTGTGTTCTTCTACTTTTACAACTCTCGGCAGAGTAATTCCCTTTGGCTCACCTTGGGAGTTGGAGAAAGCCAGAAGTGTCTGAGAAGGCTAGGAGTACTCTGCACCTCATTCATCCATCCAACCATCCATCCAACTATCCCCTCATCCATCCATCCATTCTTTCATCCAATCATCCACTCAAACATCCATCTAGCCAGCTATCTGGTCATCCATCTAGCCAAGCTATCCATCCCCCCGTCTATCCATTCACCCAACCATACATTCATCCAACTATTTGCTAATCCATCCATCCATTTCCATTCATCCAACTACTCCCTCATCCATCCATCCATTCATCCAACTACTCCCTCATCCATCCATCCATTCATCCAACTACTCCCTCATCCATTCAGCCATCCACTCATCCATCCTTCTA
Organism: Neotragus moschatus; assembly: GCA_006410615.1. Lineage (NCBI taxonomy): Eukaryota > Metazoa > Chordata > Mammalia > Artiodactyla > Bovidae > Neotragus > Neotragus moschatus. The sequence continues at coordinate 1,411,000 of SJYA01002443.1, read as the reverse complement.
TCCAACCATCTGATCATCCATCTATCCCACCATCTACCCATTCATTCATCCACTCATCCATCCACCATCTATCTTTCCATGGACTTGTTCATTGAGCCCCACGTGAACACTGGTCCTTGGTGAGTTGGGAAGCTTCAGTTGCTCTTGGCCATCATCCTCTGGTAGAGCAGAGGTGAAAAGGGCAGGACTGGCCAGGATATATGGTTCCCACAGGTCACAAAATGGGCAAGACAGGCAGCCAGTATGCAGTGTCCAGCTGGTCTGCCCTTTTCCAGCTGTTCAGCATTAGGCTGGTTACTTCACTCCTCTGTGCTCAGCTTTCTCATCTACAAATGTGGCTGCAACAGAGGCTCCCCAGCAGGGAGAGGAGCTTCTAGTGACCTGGTAGTGAGACTCAGCAACGACCAGCAGTGGGGGTGACGTCAGCAGCCTGTAGTCGCCCCCTCCAGACCAAGTGTGGGTGGAGAGAGCCCTGGAGCAGCCTCTGCACATCACTGACTTCCAGAGATGAGGAGGATGTCTAAGAGGAAGGGGGAGAAGCCTGAGCCTTTCTCAGCCCTGTGTGTCCACTTCTCTGAAAGCTGCATCTGGACAGTACCCCAGGTGCAGCCCGTGTCATCTATTGTCCATGATGACGAGGTCATCTGAGAGGGGCTGAGGTTGTGGGCTGGAGGGAACACAGTGCCATCCAAGGGTCAGAGAGTGAAGTGAGGAGGTCCTGGGCACCCCTGGGGGCTCCTCAGCCTGACACTTGGCTCCCACATTGGGGCTTGTGTCCAGCAAAGAAAAAGTCCAGGCAGCCCCACCTCCACCCGAGGCCTCAGGGCGCATGCTTGCTATTTTGGGAAGCCCCCGCCCCTAATGTACAGCAGCTTAGCCATTGTGGGAATTCCTCCTGCACCTGCTAGGGGGGAGGCGGGGGAGCCCCGTTCACAAGCTCTGCAGTTTGTCACCATCGGTGTGGCCAGGGAAAGGTTATGAATGTGACACCTCCTGGGGGCCTCACATCAACTCAACGACAGAGAAACCGCTTCCTGTGGGCAGCCCCTGGGCTCCCGCCTTGCCCCTCGCAAGGATGCTGCCGCAAGCCTTTGGTTTGGGGTGTTTGGGCTTTTTTTTTTTCCAATCTTTTTTATGATCAAGAATCAAACGCAAGGGTGTCACTTCAGAATGTCACAGCTGAGTCTGTGGTCATGTGCAGACTTCAGGCTCAGAGACTTCTGCTCCGAACCCAGCTTCAAGTCAAATCAGGGTTTGAAAAAGTGTTTGGGTTGTTAGCAATTTAACCACGGCAGCCCAGGGAGCCTGCAGACTGCTCTGGGCCAGGACAGGGGTGGGCGTGGAGCTTACTAGCTGGGGTGGAGGTGGTTAACAAGCCAGGCCAGGATTTCGAGGGTTCTCTGTGCCTGTGGCCATTACCTGTCCAAACTGTCCCAGGTGTTGGCCCCAGGACGGCTGCTCAGGATTCTGTCCCCCACTGAGAACCAAGCTACCCGCCCAGCTCCCAGGTCCAGCTGCTGTTGGCTGGACCCAAGGTGAACGTTTTCACTCCACAAGGAGCAGAGCCCCCAGCCTCATGGGAGCCGGGCTGGGCCTTGCATGCTGGTGTTCGTCATGAGGGCTTCCCCGGTGGCTTAGATGGTAAAGAATCTGCCTGCAATGCCAGAGGCCCGGGTTCGATCCCTGGTCAGGAAGATCCCCTGGAGAAGGGAAAGGCAATCCACTGGAGTATCCTTGCCTGGAGAATCCCATGGACAGGGGAGTCTGGCAGGCTACAGTCCATGCAGTTGCAAAGAGGGGGCATCTAACACCTGCAGGATGCCCACGTGGGGGCCCCCACGAGGCATTCCCGGGTCCCCAGCCATGGTGCCAGGGCAGGGGGATGAAGGAGGAAAGGGTCACACCTGGGTTATTAGGGTCGGAAACCTCCGCAGGAGCCCATCTGGAGAGCGGGAACCTCCCTCCAGACACCAGCCATCTCCTTGGGATGGAGTTAAAGTGAGGGTGGGAGCCGGTCCGGGCTCTGCAGGTGTCAGCCCCATTCAAGTGGTCCAGGCTCAGCCTGAGGTTCTTGCTTTGACCCTGCTGTCCACATAGCAGCCGAAATGCCATCTCAGTGCTCGTAAGAAATGCCCCAGAAAGGAGACTTCCCTGGCAGTCCAGTGCTTGGGACTTCGGCTTCAGGTTCAATCCCTGGTTGGAGAGATAAGATCCCACACATTGTTGTTATTTAGTTGCTAAGTTGTGTCCAGCTCTATGCAGCTCCATGGACTGTAGCCCACCAGGCTCCTCTGTCCATGGGATTTCCCAAGCAGGAAAACTGGAGTGGGTTGCCATTCACTTCTTCAAGGTATCATCCCAATCAAGGACTGGAACCCTCATCTTCTGCACTGGAAGATGATTCTTTACCAGTGAGCCACCAGAGAAGCAAGATCCCACATTCCTTGTGGACAAAAAAAAACCCAACAAAATGTAAAACAGAAGCAGTGTTGTATCAAATTCAATAAAGACTTAAAAATTGGTCCACATCAAAAAAAAAAAAAATTTAAGAAAGAAGTGCCCCAGAAAGGCCACAGAATTCTTGTGCCACCATCTGCTGCCAGCATTACACTGAAGATAGAGCCTCTGAGCAAAGGTGCCCTCTCCCCAGGTGACCGCAGCTCCCCGCCAGCCTATGAGGGAGGGGCCCAGGAAGTCTCCCCTACAGCCCCCAGGCTCAACCGCTGGCCTGGGTCTATGAGGAGGGCCCCCTCCTGCTGGGAGGGGCAGTCAACCTAGGTCTCCCTGCAGTGACCAGGGCTTTCTCTCTGGGGACACCCCAAAACCTCCAGATATTGACAGGAGAGGCCCCATGCAGGTGGGCAGAGGGGCCCTTTTTTGATGAATTTTTATTAACATAGCTGATTGACAGTGTTGGGTTAGTTTCTGCAGTACAGCAAGGTGAGTCAGTTACACGTGTTCATAAACCCACTCTTTCTAGCTTCCTTATTCATACAGGTTATTACAAGATACTGAGTATATTTCCCTTCGCTATACGATAGGTCCTTATGAGTTATCTATTTTATATATAGTAGTGTGTATTTGTTCATCTCAAACTCCTAATTTATCCCTCCCCTGCCTTCCCCCCTGGTAACCATAAGTTTGCTTTCTAGTGACTGTTTCTGTTTTATAAACAGGCTCATTTGTACTGTTTTTTTAGATTCCACATATAAGCAATATCATCTGAAATCTGTCTTTCTCTGACTTATTTTACTCAGTACGACTCTCTCCAGGTCCATCTATGTCACTGCAAATGGCATTATTTCGTCCCTGGGTAACATCCCATTGTGTATGTGTACCAATCTTTACGCATTCCTCTTTCAGTGGATGCTTAGGTTGCTTTCGTGTCCTGGCTGTTGTAAATAGTGCAGCAGTGAACATTGTGATCAGAGGGATATTTGAAGGGGGACACCCAAGATGGAGCCTGTTTGCTGAGGGCCCCTCTCCTACCCACTACCAAGGCTGGTTTTTCACTCGGGAGCCCCAGGCAGCCCACAGAAGACTTCTGACTGCCCTGGAGTCTGGGCTTCCTACCCACCCGGCAGACCCAGGAACAGGCCCTGCTTCTGACCAGCACCCTCGTCATCCTGTAGTGGGCATGCCCCCACCCTGACCCAGCACATTTCTGAAGAACAGATGAGCAGGTACCAAGAGCCAAAGAGGCAGCAGATGCCCACTGCCATCCGTGGCCAAAGCTACTTCCCCGCAGCACCTGTGCCCTTGAGCGTGGCATAGCTATGGGCATGGGGCTCTGTTTGGGATGTCTTCACAGAGCTAGCAAGGACAAGCCAAGTGTTCTTACAGTGTGAGTGCTTGCAAGGAGCCCTAGGTCTTTACAGAAGACCAGAAAGAGGCTATCTAGTTTCAAAGAGGAAACCGAAGCAGGAGCCCAGATAACCCCTGTATTGTCACATTCAGAGTTTATAATGTCTAGCCTGGAAAGCTAACTATGATCAGAGAGTCTGCCTCCCTCTGGAGCACCCTGGAGGGATGATCACTGAGACCTCCTTGAATGCCCACAGTGATGGGGCACTCTTCCCCTCGTGAGGTTCCTTGGCCACCCCACGGCCTGCCTGTAGGGGCATCTCAGCTGCTGGTCTGAGGTTTCAGCGGACCCTTTCAGTTGCCAATCACCCTGAGGTGCTTCTGTGTCTGAGTGAGCCTCTCATTCATTGATTTCCCTGCAGACTTAAGGGCACTGGTTTCAATCCTCAATTTTCCTGTTTATTTCTGATGGGTCAGGACCATGAGCTACAGTCACTGACACGGCCTGCCGTGATGGACGGAACGTGCAAGGAGGAAGCTAAGCCCCCAAACACCCGACTCAACAGGAGCCCTCTGGGCACACCAAGGGCCAGGGACTCTCAAGACATCCTGCTCAGCCCCGCCTTCACTGAAGCCCCTCTTCTTGTCTCTTGGGTTCTGTTGGGCGAGACCAGGAGTGTAAGTCATGCTCTAGGCCAGGCAATGCTTGGAGTCAGAGCAGAATCTCTGCTTTGCCTCCATTTTACCCTCCAGTTTTCTGAGATGCACACAGACACTGCTGGGAGAGTTGTGCAGGCCCCTGCTAAGGATGGAAAGAAAAAAAATAAAAAGGAGAAATAAACTAAGAATCAGATGGAAGAGAAGGAGGAGAGAGGAGCGCCCAGGAATGTGGCAGCACAGAGTATTGGGGCATTTTGTGGGAGATGGTCTGTGAACCTGAGGAAGCACTGTGGCACCAGGGGGTCAGGATTTCGAGGGGAGAGGCTCTGAGAATCCTGGGGGTATAACCTAGCATTTAGGTATGTCTGTGATTCCTGGTCTGGTCTTTGCAGGCATCTGTGGACCCTGAATACAGAGTGTGGTTGCTGGGGTCTGGCTCTCAGCAGAGAGGCTCTGCCCACCACTAACAGGAGGAGCTTCCTAGGCAGGGGCCTGGGGCAGCTCCTTAATGGGTTCTGAGCAGCCAGGAAGGAGCAGGCCTGGGAGTTTGGGCCGGGGGCCCTGCGACCTGCTGTTGCACCATCATGATCCCCCTCCCAGGCACCAGCTTCCTCTGTAGAACCCCCATTCTGGGCTGTGCTGTTGGGACCCCGCGACCAAGACCCTCTGGCTCTTATCCCCCACCATGCATGCCCCACTGCCCTGGAACTGTCCCACAGAGACCACAGTCAGCAGCCATGCCCTAGGAGCCCCACGTGGCTCCTTCCAAGCATAAGCCCATGGACATTGGCTCTCTCTACCCCACCGCCTTCATGGGCTTAGGAGACAGGCTGGTGTCTGTCTTGGAGGAACAGTGTCCATGAGTTACCTGCTTCCCCTGGAAGCACTCCCTCCCTTCCCCCTTCCTCCTCCTTCTCCCCTGCCCCACCACTACCTTCCTCTCAGCCTGAGCAGGTGGGGCCCAGTGACCTGCCCCCAGGACTCCTGTCTCCTGGGCAGCCGGGTGACTCTGTCCCACCAGTGCTTGCCATGTCACCACCAAGCCCATAATGAGAGTCAAGACAGAGGATTTACGAGCTCATCCAGGCTCCGCGTCCGCACCCGGCAGAGGTGTTTTCAGAAAGCCTTTCCCCCACCTCCTTCCATCACAAGAATGGACTTTCNCCGGGTGACTCTGTCCCACCAGTGCTTGCCATGTCACCACCAAGCCCATAATGAGAGTCAAGACAGAGGATTTACGAGCTCATCCAGGCTCCGCGTCCGCACCCGGCAGAGGTGTTTTCAGAAAGCCTTTCCCCCACCTCCTTCCATCACAAGAATGGACTTTCTGTTCCAGCTACTCGTGGATGCCATAAATCCTGGCATGTGTGTGTGTGTGTGTGTGTGTGTGTGTGTGTGTATGTGTGTGCACGTGCCCGCATGCACACGTGCACATGCTGGTGCCTGTGGGCAGGACAGACTGCATAGCTTGGTGGCTGGATGTGTGGCTCTGAATCAGCTCAAGAATGTGTCTGGATGAGAAGGATGAGACCTACCACTGGTCCCAGCACTGGGCTCAGGCCTCTTCTGCGACGAGTTGCAGTAGCAGGACATGGAGCCGAGGGGCTGGACTCCCAGGCCTGCTCCTTCCTGGCTGCTCAGAACCCATTAAACAGCTGACTACAGACGTGTCCGCATCCCTGCTGGCATGCACTCCCCGGACGGGCCTGTTAAACGTGAGGGAGCAGGCCCAGCAGCGAGCCCACAGATTCGAAGTGCAAGAAACCTCAAATGATGTGCAAAAAAAATTGTCAAGGTTAAGAATTTTTCCATGCCTTTGCTTCATACTCGGCCTTTCCGGTGGGGGTGATTTACGAGCTGGGGAAGCTGGTGGGGGGATAAGCGGTGGGGAGGCCAGTGGGGGAAAGCAGGCAGGAGGGCAGCTTTCTTTGGAGGCCCCAGGGCTCCCAAGGCTCAGCCCCGAACAGCCCAGAGTCAGGCTTTGAGTGCCATAAGGCAGGGGGCCCAGACCTCAGATCTGCAGAGAGACCCTGCCTGAGGCTGTAGCAGCCTCTAGGCCACTGCCTGCCAATATCACCCTAGGAGATTTGAGGGTAGGTGGTGGCTGGACCCTCCCTTGTTCATGAACCGAGCTTGCAGCCTAGGCCATGGGCTCTAATGTCACCCACTACTCCTCTGTCCACCTCTACCAGTATGGACCTTCTGAGACAAGGTCTTGACACAGAACAAACCAGGCCTCAGGCCCTGCTGAGCTGGACCTTGACCTGTCCTTATGGGCCCTGAAAGGTCTTATTCTGAAAGAGGCAGGAGAGGGTACCTGTGGCCACTTGGACCTGCTTGCTGGGTCCCAGAGCAGACAGGGAGACCCCCTCTCTGACTCCAGACAGCATGCAATGAAGATGGAGGGCCTGGGCGGGGGGCTGCCCTGCTCCAGGGGGCCTCTGCCAGCCTCCACCCAGGAGGTCCACAATGGTGAGCAGGGGGCAGTGCTGGCTCAGAGAGAGACCTCAGCCCACTCAGGTGGTAATACGAGCGTCCTGGAGGCCACATCCATGGCTGTGAGGAGAGAAGGGCAGAGACAGAAGGAAAGGAGGCCAAGGGAAGATGGACATCACTGCCCATTTCCCCCTATCTGGAATCAGAAACAGCACAGCCCACCAGGGCCCCAAACAAGGAGCCAGGCCTATAGCCTCCTGCCCACCTGGCCCGAGGCCTGAGCTGGGGCCACTCCTAGGAACATCTGTCTGGTCTGAAGCAGAAAAGCAGCAGCTTCCAGATCAGGCTTCTGTCCTCCTGGTCCATCACGCAGGTGTGCCCAGGTGTGCCCTGGTGTGCCCCACAGAGATAAGACTGAGACGTGGTCCTGGCAACAGGGATAAGGCCCACACCACCCAACCTGGTCCTGCATTGCCACTTTGGGGACCCAAGACCAAGGTTTCTTGTGCCTCCCTGGAGGAAAGGTCAGCCTCCCCTGCTACCTCTTAGGAAGGATTTATTCTCTTTGGGAGGAAGGAGTTAACCAAGACCTCTTCTGTCATCCCAGAAAACCACCTGGGGTGCTCACAAGGGAGAAGGGATCCCTGGACCTTCAGAGGTTTTCAGGAAGGAAGTGATAGCTACCCTGTGGTCGTCCAAGTGATTGAGCTTGGGAACCAGGGAAGTTTCCCAAGAGGGGCTGCTGACCACACAGGGAAGACACCAGGAGCTGGGTAGGGGACCTGGAGTATTTGTTGCCTCTGAGCTCTGGGCCCTGCACCCAGGAAGGATGGAGACAGGCTGGAGGCCCTGGAATGGTGTCCACGCAGGTGAGCCACTGGCTGTGTCCGCGTTCAGACACACTTGAGAGGCCTGTGGATGTTTGGTGAATGTGGGCTGTCACGTGGAGGAGAGATGTCTGCTCCGGGAGGACTGAGAGGGGCTGAGTAGGAGGGAGGGTCCTGCCGTGCCCCCCTAGGGCTGCGGTGGATTGTCTGGGTGGCTGCAGGGCTGTGCGCATGCCCACAGGTGTGCAGGCAGAGGTGTGGACTTGCTCCCACGCTCAGGCAGGGCATGGGTAATGGGGCTGGGGGATGAACCTGGGGTCGTCCAGCCGTCTTACAGTGGTGCAGAATCTGCTAGAACCAAGAATCAATGGGCTGTCCTTGATCCGGCCTTCTGGGCTTCTCTGTCCCACCACCCATAAGTCCTTTGAGAAATCAAGCACCATCTTGGGGATGACAGGAGACACAGGGGTGTGCACGCGATGGTTGCAATGGCTCACAGTGTCATTTACCATCTCTGCATATCCCAGACTGGACCATAGGCCATTGGACTGTGGACCCAGACTGAGGCCCATTCGCAGGGTGGTGAGGGAGACTGAGAGAAACAGACAGAGACAGAGAGAGTTGGCCAGCCCCCACCCGGCCACACCCACCTGTGAAGATGCTGGATGAGGGGCACAGGGATAGAGTGGGGAGGAGTCGGGTGGGGGTCCCTGGGCTTGGCCAGCCGGCCCCTCTTCCTCCCTGTGATGCAGGGAGGTGGCGGGCGCCTCGCTGAGTGGAGGTGCCACTAACCACAGCTTTGCTTGGTGGGTCTCTTGTGGGTTTCCTGCAGTTGGGGTGGGAGGTAAGAGGAGGGGCCGATGAGAGGCGTTAGTGCTGGGGGCGGGGCCTCTCCTTGTGGCCTGGGCTCCCTCCCCGAGCCCACAGTGACCTCCTGGTGCGGCCAAGAGCAGGTCGTGGCACTTCACCCTTACAGCCACACTGTCCCAGGCTCTCTGGGCTTTTGCCTTTCTTTCAGAATGAGGCCCATTCACTTAAAGTCTCCAAAATGGAGAATCATCAGAGAGGAGGCCTCTGGGCTCACAGCTCCGTCCAGGGCACCTCAGCAGCTACTCGGAGACTCGTCGTGACTGGGCGGCTGCCATGGGCTCCGGGGGTTTGGGAGTGGTCACACAGAAGGACTGCAGGCGGGTTCTGGGCCTCCCAGAAACGGCCACCTCCCGAAACCTTGCTGACTCACTGGCTGGGCAGGACCCTTGGTCATTTAGAAAGTGTTCATGGACGTTTAGGAGGCATCTGAGCTGTTTATAAAGCATCCTGGTTCTCTGGCCAGAAATGGGCTTCTCAGGCCTCAGGGGCAGCCTCCTTCCCTTCCCGGGTCCTTACCTGTTCATCAGATGGCACTAGGGAGACCCCAGGGAATCTATAGGCCATGGCACTTATATTCAGCCTCCTCAATTTGTCCCCTGCCCTGACTTCACTGGGTCCTTCTGACACCTGCTCCTATCACACCTGCCCATCTGAACACATCTGCCTGCCCACCTGAATGCACCTGCCTGCCTGGACACACCTGCCCACCTGGACACATCTGCCCACCTGGAAACACCTGCCCACCTGGACACTTTTGCCAACCTGGACACACATGCCCACCTGGACACCTCTGCCCACCTGGACATCCCTGCCTACCTGGACACACCTGTCCACCTAGACAATCCTGGACACCCCTGCCCCCCTGAACAATCCTGCCCACCTAAACAATCCTGCCCAAATGAATTATTCTGCCCACCTGGACACCCCTGCCCACCTGGACACCCCTGGCAACCTGGACACCCCTGGCAACCTGGACAATCCTACCCACTTGAATTATCCTGCCCACCTGGATGCCCCTTTCCCAGCTAGACATCCCTGCCCATCAGAACACCTACTTCCAGCCCTCAGTGTAGTGGTGTCCTCAGCCCCATCCCCTCCCCTCCTAGCCTCCCAGCCCAGCTGCCCAGGAAGCTCGCCCACAGTGCCACTGGGCTCCATGGCTCTGGATCTCTGAGCAGGCACTGATAGAGCAGGTGGGAGGGACTCTGTCTACAGTTCCCACCTCAGGGCCCAGCAGCTTCAGGGAGGCCCCTCTCAGCAGGGCCAGCAGTCAGGTCTTCTGGGAGATGGCCTGCTCAGAGGTGCACGTGCCATAGAAGCACCCTGCCTCTGCCTGTCAGAATCATGTTCAGAGGACACAGCAACAACAAAGTACCTCACGCAGGTCGAACCCACGGGGCCTCTGCAGGCAGGGCATCTGCAAGCCCCCAGTGTCAGGTGGAAACTTCCACTCTTAAGAAAACCCAGCGGTTCTCCTTCTTGCAGGCTGCTGTGAACACGCACGCTTGCACACATGCGCACACAGGCACACACGCGTGCGCACAGGCACATGCACAGAGATGGGCCTGCAGCCACACCCCAACCACACCTTCACCTTCAAGATCGCTCATCTCCAGCCCACACCCCGTGCTCTCAGCAGAGGGCTCGCTCTCGGACACAGCGGCCTCTGCTTTCTCACATGTGGGGCAGCTCGCTGGGGAGTCTTTGCAGCCCTGGTGGCACTTTTATGGCTCTGCCAGGGCAGTGATCTACTCGGTGAGAAAGACAGGGCCATCCTCCTACCTCTGCACTGGGCCCCCTCCCGGAGGCTTTTGAGCATGGGTGGGCTGGGTGGGCCGAGTGCCTCGCCAACGCCCAGAGGGTCGGCGGACGTCCAGTGGCTGCACGGCCTTCTTCCTCTGAGGAAGCGGTGACCTCTCTCGCTGGGCAGACAGAGTGTGTCGGCTATAACACACAGGATGCCTCTGAGCTTTCTTGGTTCTCTCTCTTGCCCGGCAGATCTCCGAGGACCTGGACAGCGGGAAGCTCTGTGTGGATGCTCAGCAGGCTGGGGCCGGCAGCTGGCTCAAGTACATCCGCGTGGCGTGCTCCTGTGACGACCAGAACCTCACCATGTGTCAGATCAACGAGCAGGTAGGTCCGGCTCACACAGAGCCTTGTCTCTGGGGCCTCGGTACTGAGGCGGACGGGAATGGGGGTGCCGAGGTGAAGGGTTAACCGCACCTCTGCCAAGCCCATCCTGCAACGGGGGCGGGGAGGGCTACTTGACACTTGGCCAGTGCCGAGTTTCCGGGAACTTGGTGACACCCCACGAATGCCTTTTTGCCATGGCCTCGCCTGGGGCTGATGGGGCCTGAGAGCTGAAAGATGATGGTTTATGGGAAGAAACGTGGCCAGGAGCAGGCAGGGACTGAAACCACGGGGTCCACGTTCAACAAATGTCATCCATGTGAGAGAAGTGGAGGACCAGACCCCTCTGCTTGAGAGTCGTGTCTGAATGGCTGTTCATCCCAGCTGCCTGGAAGGGTTCCACACTTGCCATTTGGAAGGCTGAGGCAAGACCCCAGCTGCCCAGAAGTCCCCGGAATTGCTGCGACAGCATAGCCAGCCTGCAGAAGTGACCAGCCACATTTTGCACAAATCCTGGTGCTGCTGGAAGCCAATTGATGTTTTTCCTGAGCTGCATGGTCTGGGCTTCTGTGCCTGTCCCACCAGAGCTCTTCGGCTTCTGCTGCCGCCCCTAGGAGGTAGAAGACCTGGCATGCTGGATCCTTACCGCTTCGTGTCCAGGCTGGTCCTGGGCTTCAGGCGTCCAGTCTCAGGAACCAATCCAGACAGAAGATGCCACGTGGAGTTTCCACTATGAAGACAATGTGTCCCCGGGGCTGGAAGCACTCAGTTCATGTTTGCATCACAAGTTTGCAAATGGCCTCCAGAGACCCTGCTCGGAGCCAGGCCCTTCGGACCATGCTTTCACCAAGTCCCCAGAGTAAGTCTTCCTCAAGATGCCTGGAGGCCCATCCCCATCCATCATAGGAGTTTGCTTTTGCCTCTGTTTTGGGGTTACCCATGAGATTTCATTTGCAAGAAAAGGGTTCCATTGCTTAAAAAGTGTCTGTGGAGACCACATAACAGAGGATGCAGCTTCAAGTCATCTGTGTAAACTCTTAAAAGTCATTTGAGGCTCCTGACTCTAGAGAAAAAAATTTTGCACCAAGAAATGCAGAGAGCTCGTGCCCAGGAGGCCCAGGAACCCACATGGATTGCTAGGCAGCTCGCCCCCATCTCCTCGGCCCCTTTCCGGCCACGCGGGCTCAGCCTGGACTGAGCAGCTCTTCCTCCCTCTGGTGGATACGATCTGGTGAAGTTCAGATCCACCTTGACCACTGAGATGTCTACAGCTTCCACTGGGAACTCAAAGTTCTGAAAATAAGTATTTCTTAATTATAAAATATATTGCTGAAAGAAAGCAAAAGAACTATCATAAAAATTAGCACAGTACTTAAAAAAAAAAAAAGACACTTTTCCTCCTTCTAGATGAGCATAAAATGTAAGCGAAGGAGAATTATGTTTAAGGTGCATGGAAAGATGGTCCTTCCTTTGGCCTTTCCTTGCAGAGAGCATGGTTCCTTGGTCATGTGTCTGGGAGCTGAGGGGCAGTGGGAAAAAAAAAACACAAAAAAACACACCAGGAGGCCAGGTCCAGGATTGCACGTCTGTGAGATGCAGAATAAAATAGTGAAGGATCCAGATTTTTTATTTAAAAAAATAAATAAATGTTTGTTAGAGTGTCTGAACCAAATTTAAGCCGTGAAGTAAATATCTTTATGTGGCAAGCTTCTGAAAAAGCAAGCAGACGTATTGTCTGTTCTCAAAGAGAAGTCTGTCTTCCGACATCTTTGTTTTATTATTAATATTTTAGGCTAGCTTTTATTTCAGCTCCATGTAGGGTCCAGATGGAATTCACTGCCTTGCAGCAAACTCTTTCCCTTGTCAGGACCAGCAGACAGGAATACCCTTAACTCAGGGATTCCCTTTCACTTCATCCCACCTTTGTTCCTCAATGCTTCCCATTCCAAAGTTCCATCCCACAGTCAGAAACACACCTGATTCTAATACTTCGACCCAATGTGACATCAAAATTTCATCCTCGCCTGCTGGATGTTTTGAACAGACTAAAAGTGGGAGATTCATCATCTCCACTTCAGCTCATGGACTCAGAGAGGACGTGGCTGCACATTTAAGCAAACACAGCGGTGAAATGGCCTGAAGCAGCAAAAATTTCCCCGCCTGGGGCCTGTCAAACCCTCCATCCTCCTAGAGAGAGAGAGAGGAGCCCTCTGCCAGGCCTCCACAGCCCATGGTGGGTGGTTCCTGCTATTACTGGGCGACCAATGTCCCCATCCCCAAACCTAACTGCGTGGCTGTGGCCTCCAGACACCTAGGAGGGCAGTGGCCAAGAGGCACAAGGAGGCAGCCGCATCTCAGATCTGAAAGGAAAATGGGTGATTTGTGGGACAAAGTTTGTGGGACGTAAGCTTCCTGAGAAATAAAGCAAACAATTTTAAACTCTCATAATGAAAGGAAAGGGCGTCCCTAATGACTCAGATGGTAAAGAATCTGCCTGCAATGTGGGAGACCCGGATTCGATCCCTGGTTTGGGAAAATCCCCTGGAGAAGGGAACAGCAACCCACTCCAGGATTCTTGCCTGGAGAATCCCATGCACAGAGGAGCCTGGCAGGCTATAGTCCACGGGGTCTCGAAGAGTTGGACATGACTTTGTGACTCTCTTTCTCACACACACACACACACACACGCATAATAGATTTCAAACTGTTTTGTAGTCAGTCTCTTGAAACTCGGCTTTCTCTCCCCTGAGACAGCCTCGTGGCCCAGCAGAAGGGCTTCCGTCCCCCAGTCCCAACTGGTAGAAGCTCAGCTCACTGCAAAGGGACCGACGTGACCCTGTGTGGAGCTGGAGTAAAACTGTCCCTGAAATATTAATAATAAAACAAATAATTTTGAAGACAAGCTTCTCTTTGAGAAGGAAACATTACACAGTATTAATGGGGTTTCTCGGATTGCCCTAATCCCAAGAGTTTCCACCAGGAGTTCCTGGCTCTTAGGAAATCCCCTACATATACAGACATGCACACACAAACATACATACACGCACACATACACAGTGACGCACTGAAGGAAACAACTTCCTTCTCTCTCCCCCCAACCCTCCACCCACCCCCACACCTGCACAGGCCATCACCTCCCAACACAGCACAGACACAGAAGGGAAGGTGCCCAGACTGAAGATCTGAGGTCCATGGAAACGGCTTCAGGGTTCCCAGGTGGTATTCGGTAGAGAAATCACTTCAATCAGAAAAGCTCTAACTCGACCCATGACCTGAACCTCAATGTCCAGAGGTCCAGGGGAACCAGGCAGGAAAGGGTTACTTAAAGCCGCAGCAGCCAGAGGACTTGAGGCAGCCCTGCATGGGCCTCCTGGAAGGTCCCCTAGAGACGCCCACAGAGGGGCAGTGGGCTGAGGTCAGGGGTCTCGATGCCCTCAGTCCAGCAAGGCCTCTGCTGGCATCCAGACGGGCTGTGGGGACAGACGCAGCCGGCATGCCCCGGGTAGTTCTGAGAGGGTGGTGGGCTCTCCAGCCGCTTTGAGAATGCTGAGGGAGCCCAGACGCTGGGCAGTGCATCCCCCACCGGACAGACCCCTTCTGTCTAGCCAGGCCTCGTTCTTCCCGGACACTCGGGCTACTGACCGCATGCTCCCCATCCAGCCATGGAGCTGCAGGGGCAGGGCTCAGAGCCCTTCACCAAGTCCTCTTCTGCACCCCTCTTGGAGCCCTGAGGCTCTCAGTGGTCTCTGCCCCACGGGACCTAGCGAGAGGTGACTAGGCCGTCCTTCCACTCTGTTCCCCGGGCACCACCCTTGGCACCAGCTCCTCCACGGGGCTCTAGATGGAGGCAGCCCTGGGCAGCAAAGGCCACTGCTGCTGCTGCTGCTAAGTTGCTTCAGTCGTGTCCGACTCTGTGCGACCCCATAGATGGCAGCCCACCAGGCTCCCCCATCCCTGATATTCTCCAGTCAAGAATACTGGAGTGGGTTGCCATTTCCTTCTCCAATGAATGAAAGTGAGAATTGAAAGTGAAGTCACTCAGTCATGTCCAACTCTTAGTGACCCCATGGACTGCAACCTACCAGGCTCCTCCATCCATGGGATTTTCCAGACAAGAGTACTGGAGTGGGATGCCATTGCTTTCTCTGGCAAAGGCCACAGGGGCCTTGAATTTCTCCCTGCACCCAGCCTATCACCTAAAGGTGACTTGTGGTTTGCTGCCCACAGGCAGTCCTGAGGCCACACGAGCTTTGGGGTGGCCTGGCTGCCAGGAACAAAACATCCACAGCAGACTGCTGTGGGGGAACAAGTTTCTCTTTGTGATTTTGGGGGGCAGTCAGACCACAGCATAGAACCCGGGGTGCCTGGTTCACCTTCCCAGCTTAGCAGGAGCAGAAGGCAAGGATCCTCTAGTGCCTTGATTCATTCTGGGAGGCAAGACCCTGGCCCACCCTCCCCAGGGGCTTCGCAGCCCTCCCCTGCCCCCAGCATCCTCCAACACCTACTTTTCTTTTTGGAAAACGCGAGACCCTCAGATCTCCCTTGGGTGGCTCTTTCTCCCACCATGATAAGCAAACAAGTTGGTTTCTGATGTCTCAGGAGACATGGACAGGATCTGTTCTTGGATTTGTTTTATGTGTTTATTTTATTAATTTATTTATTTTGGCTGTGCTGGGTCTTCGTTGCTGTGCACAGGTTTTCTCTAGTTGCAGCGTGCCAGCTTCTCATTGTGCTGGCTTCTCTTGTTGTGGAGCACGGGTTACAGGCACGTGGCCTTCAGTACTTGCAGCGCGTGGGTTCAATAGTTGCGGCACCAGAGCGTAGGCTCAGTAGTTGTGGTGCATGGGCTTAGTTACTCCTCAGCATGTGGAATCTTCCTGGACCAAGGATCAAACCCGTGTCCCCTGCATTGGCAGATGGATTCCCAATCCCGGGACCACCTGCGAAGTCCTGCATTTGTTTTAGTGATAAGAAAGAAAACAAGCTCTTGGAAATAAAGTGCCCTCCAGTGTAAGCAAAGGCCGGAAGAGGCCTGCACGCAGCCCGGCTCCTCCTGTTCCCACATCACCTCAACAGGGCAAGGATGTTGGTGGCCGGATGTCAGGTGGCCGATGCGGCTAAAGATGGTGCAATGTAATACTAGGGTCACTCACACACATTGGGGAGCACAACTCAGGGGCTGGACCTCCAGCACACCTCGGAAGGGCTGCACTGCACCCTAACCACCCGGGCTGGCGGACTGGCCAGCCTGGCATCAGGAAAAGCTACCACCACCAGCACATTCCGGGACAAGCAAGGGGCCGCATCTCCCCAGAGCAAAAGCAGACAAAGGCTAATCTCCTTCACAGAGCATGTCAAAACAATGCCATTTTATTAGTGGATAAGCAAACGGATCACAAGCCAGCAGCCCATCCTTTAGAGCCGGCACTTAGAGGACGAGAACCCAGGGCTTCCAGGCGAAGCTCGAAGCGTGTTCTTTTGCTTTCGTTTCTTATGCCCCGACTTGGACTAGCCCCTCCCCACTGCCCACCCCCGTGTCAGGGTTAGCGGTCTACCAGGACTGGGATTCTAAACGATGGCTATGCCATGTCCACTGCCCTGCTCTGCCCTGGTCGTTGAAGGCCCATCCCTCCCTCCACCGCGTTTAAATTAAAAACGGATTGGCCATTTCAATGGTAGCTTCCAAACAATTAAATACAATTTTCCCTTCAAAAATGAGAAGGATGAGGAATTCATTTTAGCACTTCTTAAATTTGCAAAAGACTTATTTAAAAAATAGAGCAAGTGATTTTGCATCAGAAAACCACTGCATTTTTACTCCCCAGAGCACACTGACCATCTCTGGGGCAAAGAACAAGGTATCGATTCACAGTACCAGTTATCATTTACCAGAACCTATATTTTTTCCCTCTTAATTAAGTGGAAGTAAATACTTTATTAGAAGAAGCCACTTAAGTATGATGAAGACAATTTGTGACCTGTAATTTATATTTATATTTTTTAAAAATCTAGCTAACTGTATATTATATATTTTTATATTATATGTGAATATGATAATTTATAGATAATAAATACATACGTAACATCCATGTACAAAGCGTACAACTAAGAAAGAGAGGGGTACACAGATGATTTTTAATGCTGAGCTGCTAGGAAGGTGACAGAATATATATATATATAAAGGCAGAAAGTGAAGATTTAGGCACAGGCTGCTCCAGCCACACATGAGAAGAGAGGGACATGGCAAATCCAGCGGTGACAAGCCACCTCCCCTCTCTCAGCCAGAGGAAGGGATCCTCTGCTCGTTCCTGGAGCCTGCGGGTGGTAACAAACCCCAAGAAGCGCCGGCCCCTTCCTTCTGCCCTGAAACAGCCAGGCAGGCAAAGGGAAATAAAGACCTGCCCACACACTCAGCAGCTCCAAACACTTGCTTCCCAGCTTCATTCTGGAGCATCACCTGGGTCGTTTCTTAAAATCCAAAGCTAACCCTTGTGCCAGCCTCAGGCCTCTGGTGTCCACAACTTTCTCCGAGAGGGCCGGTGTTTGGAGGGAGCAAGCAGTGAGGAAACACCGTGACACCCACCAAGGTCTTGAGGCAATAAGAATGCTGGCCTCATCACCTTGCGGAGCCCCGAAAAACGCCCAGGGATAACTCTCGGTCCCTCTCCGAAGGCAGACTGGCGACTGGGTGAATTTGCTATTCAGCAAGATCTCAGAGCAATTCAAATTCGCCTTGCTGTGTGCTTCTCTCATGAAAAGCCCCTTGTGTGCTACACGAAAGCCTTCACAAATTCAAGCACAAGTGAATTCCGAAATCCAGGAAGGAGAGAGCTTAATTTTTTTTTTTAAGATAAGCACCTATATTACTCAAATACGCCTTTAAAATTTCTCAAACTGATCAGGGGTGGGGAGTGGGGTGGGAGTGGAAACAAAGGCCAGTTCGCTTATCGCTTTCATGATTTTCATTTATTTGCTCCTGGAAGGGGAGAGCTGTGGCATGTATTCAACATACTGGCTGGTGGTCTGCAATCTAGTCCTTTCTACCCAGTGTTCGTCAGATGGAGTTTTTCACCTACTTAAATTTTTAAATTCTAAGATTAAGGTGGAATGAAAATTGTGGAACTTAAAGTCTTTATGTTTGAAAATAGTATCTGTTCTTGCAAAACTGGCTTGGTATTAAAAACAAAAACAAACTTAAGGAACACTAAGGAGAAAATACACCCAAACTGTCTGCCATTATCGATTTGAAATATTTCTTTGTCTCAAAGAATGTTGTTGGAAGAAAAGCAAATGGTGTTCTTTTTCTTATGAACATGGCCCATATTGAATCCAGTTTTTCTCCTGCAATTTCTCTGTCTTTTGTTGAGAACGTGGCCTTGTATTTGTCCCAGCTCCGTTCACCTACAAGGAGCCGTCTCTTTGTGTCCAAAAGGGTCAGGCTAAACACAGTTAGAATCCCAAGGCCCCCTTGCTGGTGTCGGCCGCCCATGTTCAATCAGGTCTCGCCGTTGCAAAGAGAACTGAGATGCTGAACAAGGTCTTAACTCGGGATCAGTTCTGTTTGGCATTGTTATTTTTTAAAGCCGTTTAGAGCAGACATTTATTGGCGCTAGTAAAGTCAGCTGTTGCTGTGGTTTCCTCCGCTCTCAGACTCTGAAACCAGACAGAAAATTCCGCCTTGCCACACAATCCAAGGACTGAGACGGTTATACGGTGCTGGGGACGCCACTGTTCAGAGACAGGCCTGGGTACCCAAATGCCAACCTGTAAACAAAAGCAGGTCTGCTCTGAGCCTGAGAAGGAAAGAGTATCAGAGACCAGGGTTCTTTCTTCCTGAGGGCATAGGCTTCTGTTTCCCTCTTGTGAAAATCCTTAAGACTTAGCCCATCCTTGAAGCCCAGTTAGCCCTAGGGTCTGAGTATATCCTACCAAGGGGCACACAATGAAAGGCTGGGGATAAACCAACTTCAGGAATGTTTAAGGGACTGCAATAATAATTTGGTTTCCAGGTGGGTCAGTGGTAAAGAATCTGCCTGCCAATGCAGGGGATGCGGGGCATGTGAGTTTGATCCCTGGGTCAAGAAGATCCCCTAGAGGAGGAAACGGCAACCCACTCCTTTATTCTTGTCTGGAAAATCCCACAGACAGAGGAGCCTGGAGGGCTACAGTCCCTGGGGTGGAAAAGGAGTTGGACACAACTAAGCACACACACACAGTAAAAATTTATCAGCGGCGGAGAAGGGAAGGGACCGGCGGAGAAGGGAAGGGGCCAGAGGTACCGTAACTGCACAACTTGTGACCTAGCAGTCAGGAGTCTCCGTCCCACCTCAGCCCGGCCTTTGTCCCAGGAAGTCGCCTGACCCCGCAGACCAGGAAGATACCCCGCAGACCAGGAAGATAAGGCCTTTGTGCTGCTGGGAACCGGTCGTAAAAGTGCCTGCCGCTTTTGTGTGGACCAGGGCGGATCCACGGAGCCCGGTGCCCTTAGCGAAGGCAAGGCAGACCGGCTGAGTTTGGAAAAGTTCGTGCGCTTTCCCCGTTCGCAGCTGCGCCCCTTCCTCCAGGCGGAGGCAGGTCGGGGACACCCGCTGCCCCAAGTCCGGCCGCAGGCTCTGCGATCAACTCAGTCTAGCTGCTCAAAGTCCCGGCGGCCCGGGCCGACAGCTCGCCCGCTGCGTGTCTGGTGCTCGCGCCTCCTCCAGGCACCGGGACCACCGTCTGTCCCGAGGAGCAGGACTGGGTAGAGGGCGCCCGCTGCACACGGAAACTGCTTTCCTTGCCGGCGCGCTAGACCCACCGGCTGGGAAGGGTCGGTTCCCTCCAAGGGGGTCCGAGGACTGAGTCCGCAGCTCTCGGAGCTGGGACGGGGTGGGGGTGCATGGTGGGGTGGG
>SJYA01002443.1:1360271-1391237 GCA_006410615.1 Neotragus moschatus | reverse complement strand
TGGGGGTGCATGGTGGGGTGGGAGGGGGGAGCGAGGGGGGTCTCAGAAGATCCAGCAGTCCTGGAGGGCGGGCAGGAGGCGAAGGGCGTTGGGGATGAGACCGGAGTAGACTCCCAGTTCGGAGGTGGGAGGGGGATGTCTGCAGGTCCCGGGGCCCTTGGAGAGGTTCGGGGGAGTCCAGCGATCCTAGAAGGCGGGTGAGGTCCCCGGGGAGACCTGGTGGCCCTCTGGGGAGGGGGAATTAGGGGTCCTGGAAGCGTGAGTGGCCCTCAGAAGTGTCGGAGGGGGACGCAGAACCGGAGGTGGAGGCGGGGCGGTGAGCCGCGTCAGCTCGGAAGACCGGCGGGAGCAGAAGTCCAGCATCTGGGGACACAGGTCAGAGCGCGCCGCCGGCCTCTCACGTTCCGGGCCCTCGAGGAGCTCAGGCCTAGCCGGGGAGGATGCTGCGGGCGGGTCCACATTGCCCTCTAACGGAGACCCTCGGGAAGCCACCGGCAGCCTGCACGCAAGAACAGAGCGGCCGGCGGGCGCACTTGCTGGATGCGCTGGCTCACCGCTGGGATGAGTGCGATTACGCCCGTGTATTAATAAGCCGTGACTCCCGGCGGTGGAATGGGTCAGGGGCTCATCCCAGCTTTGTTCCANGACCCTCGGGAAGCCACCGGCAGCCTGCACGCAAGAACAGAGCGGCCGGCGGGCGCACTTGCTGGATGCGCTGGCTCACCGCTGGGATGAGTGCGATTACGCCCGTGTATTAATAAGCCGTGACTCCCGGCGGTGGAATGGGTCAGGGGCTCATCCCAGCTTTGTTCCAGCATGAGATGCACTTTGGGTCTGATTCTAAAATACAGTGGCTGGAGTTTGACTTAAAAAAAAAAAAAAAAGCACAATTATTTCAGCCACTGTGTAATTTCTTTTAAACTTTATATTTTGTATTGGAGTGTAGCCAATTAACAATGTTGTGATAGTTTCAGGTGGACAGTGAAGGGATTCAGCCATACATACACATGTATCCATTCTCCCCCAAACTCCCCTCCCAGCCAGGCTGCCACGTGACAGTTGAGCAGAGTTCCATGTGCTGTATGTACAGTAAGACCTTGCTGGTTATCCATTTTAAAGTTAGCAGTGTGTGCGTGTCCACCCCAAGTTCCCTAACTATCCTTTTCCCCCATCCATCCTTCACCCCTGAAAACCATAAGTTCTTTCTCTAAGTCTGTGAAGAATGTGTAATATTTTAGATAAAATAATACAAAACTGGGAGTTGAATAGCAATTGATTTAACTACAGAAGGTAATATGGTACAGTTTCTGTGCTGTGCGGTTGTTCAGTCGTGTCCAATTCTTTGTGGCCCCAGGGACTGGAGTCCACCAGGTTCCACTGTCCATGGGATTTCCCAAGCAAGAATACCGGAGTGGTGTGCCACTTCCTACTCCAGGGGATCTTCCCCACCCAGAGATTGAACCCACATCTCCTGTGTCTTCTGCACTGGCAAAAAGATTCTTTACCACTGTGCCAGCTGGGAAGCCTAGTCTCCATTTTAAAAATCTTATCCTTATTTTAGCAACGTGCCAGGGAATAGTTGCCAAATGAAATTACTAGCAAGTACATATTGATAAGACATCTGTACATGTGTCCTTCTGCGGGTTACATTCCACCATCCACATGTTCAGTGGAGAATTTCGGGATGCCATGTGGCTCTGTTGTCCCTTTGAGAGCACATTGGTGTCATTCTGGAGTTAGTTGAAACTGGTGATCTGTGAGGGCATCCACAGCTGGACTTGGACTAGGGAGAAGGAAAAGGGGCCCCACAAAAGGGGGCAAACTCAGCCTTCTGGATGTCTCCCCCCGGGCATAGGGGGAGGTGAGCGGGCAGTGCACAGGTCAGCCCCCAGGGCGCCTGAACCATGCCCAGCCCGACGCCCAACCTCCAGGCCCTCCACCAGAAGGCTCTGAAGAACCTCAGGCAGGAATGGCCTGGAGAAGCCTCCGCCCCCCGGGTCTCCCCAGGCAGATGGACAGGCCTCAGATCCTTCCCTGGCCTCCCAGCCAGTCCTGTGACCAAGCCTCAGTGCTCCTGGAAGTGCCTTGGTTACTGTGCTCTGAAGAGAAACCCGACGACATCGCATGCCAGCATGGGAGGCAGTGGACTGGCCTAACAGAAATGCAGCCTGCTGTCTGACGTTTCCAGATTTAAGATGCAGGGTTCCTGGCGTCTGCCCTGCCTTTGTGAGAGTGGGCACCCCACCCAGAGGAGCTGGTTCCCTGGGCTCCAGGGAGGGCAGGGGCCCTGGGCAGGGACTGGCAAAGGCAAGGAAGGTCTCAGTCTCTCCCAGAGCCTCCCAGGCTCCCTGGGCCTCATCCCAGATGACGCTGGTCATGCTGCCCTCCTGAGTAGTTGAAATTTTCCAGATCATGGCCACCACCCACCTTGCAGATGGTGCTTTTTCAGGGGACACCTTGGCAAGCTACAGGGCTGCTCAGAGTATTGGCGCTGGACGCCCGTCCCTCAGAGCTTGCTCCAGGCTACACACATACCCCGAGCCCCACCTGACCCCTCCCTGTTTTCAGAGCTATCCCTGATCGCAGACACCCACAGCTGCTGGCACTGAGCTTGTCGCTGGTGCGGGCTCCCCTCCACCTCCCCCTGTGGGAGACGTGCACACTCATCTGAGACTCACACCTGCCAGCCTGGCACACGGGACTGCCGTCTGTCTTCATGGCCACTTTCATAAACATCCAAACCCACACTCAAGGGTGAAGACCCCACCCCGGCCCCAGACAGCAGAAAGTGTCTTACGTACATATTGACAAAAGGAACCAGGCTCCACTTCTGAAGAAAAGAGCCGCTCTCTCTACCTGATATTTCCTGCTAGGACCCGCCCTGCTCGGGAACTTCGAGGCTAATCCTCACCCATTTCCTTTTGCACCCCCTTTATCCAAAATCTGGATCAAACTAGCTAAAAATAGACTCTACTCCTCCTGAGAGTATCCTGCCAAGTTCTGAAGGGGAACCTCTTAGCAGCAATTAGAAGGCAGGTCAAGGGCCCAGCGGGGCAGGCTCCCCAATGAGCAGTGTCAATGGCGTGCGGGCCGGGTGTGCACGATGTGGCTTTTAAAGCAGCCAGGCCGACAATGCTGACCCTTTCTCTCTGGTTTCTCCATCCTAGATTTATTATAAAGTCATTAAGGACATTGAGCCAGGAGAAGAGCTGCTGGTCCATGTGAAAGAAGGCGCCTACTCTCTGGGGGCGGTGCCTCCCAGCCTGGATGGTAAGCCCCCACCCACAGGAGCAGAGGCCTGGTGCTCCATCACTTGGGCAGCGTGACAGGAGCTGGGGGTTCCCCAGCTGCTGCCCATGGTCCAGCCCCTAGGCCCCAGATGGGCAGAACCAATTCCTCCCAACAGCTTCTCAACCTGAGCACTTTGCTTTCTCCTTCCTTGGGTTACGGGGGCCACAGCCTGAATTCAGACAGGACTTGAGACAACACGACATGCTGCCTGACATCTCTGTAGTGGGAGAGTCCTAGGGGCTCTTTTTAAACTGTATAATTATCATTAGCAGCAGCAGTATACTCTCTGCAAGACTTAAACAAAAAGACCCATTTCACAGCTTGGAAACATTCGCCCCCTAGAGCTCTGTGCCAGAGGAGAGTCTCAGTCTTAGTTAAGAGAGTGCAGTGATGCCATCCATGTGTTTGAAAGCAGTGACCACCTGTAGTTAAAAGCAAAAATTCCCAGAGAAAGGTTGCTGCTGCTGCTGCTAGGTCGCTTCAGTCGTGTCCGACTCTGCATGACTCCATAGACGGCAGCCCACCAGGGTCTCCCATCCCTGGGATTCTCCAGGCAAGAAAACTGGAGTGGGTTGCCATTTCCTTCTCCAGTGCATGAAAGTGAAAAGTGAAAGTGAAGTCTCTCAGTCGTGTCCAACCCTCAGCGACCCCATGGACTACAGCCTTCCAGGCTCCTCCGTCCATAGGATTTTCCAGGCAAGAGTATTGGAGTGGGGTGCCACTACCTTCTCCGAGAGAAAGGTTAGGGGAAGTTTATTTGGTGAGAGGGAATATTTAGGGCTTCAGAGGACCCCTCTCAGCAAGCTCTTCCAACAGGACTGCAGGAAGCATCCTCAGTGTCCTTTCCTCTCAGCTGGTCACACAGTATGTGTCCAGTAGACACACTTCCATTCCTTGTTCATCCACACCCAGGCACATCTCTGATGATGCTTGAGAGAACCCTAGTCTCATACAGGCACAGACTTCTGAAATCCAGATTTCTATTCCTCCATCCACATTGTTAAGCAGTGTGCCTATTCACCTTGGGATCCTGGAACCATTTTTAAGTGGCAGAGGAAAAGTCAGTTGGAGGACACTGCTTGGCAACGAGGCTGGTCAGTTAACTCCCTAAATGCTGTGGCTGAATAGATGGCATCTCTTCTCTGCGTGAGACCTCACAAGTGAGCCGAAGACAGCCTCTGCTTCTCACCATCTCTGGTGTTGATGATTCCATTTCTGCTAGAGAAAGGAGGAGCTGGCTTTTCCCTCCTGTCCTTCTTCCCTCGCAGCCCCCCTACACACACACACACACACACACACACACACACACACACACAAATACTCCAAGGCTTAATGATTAATGCCACTAACTGCAAGTTTCTCTAAGGAACCGCTCCAGTGTCACGGCCTGGGAGTACGGTTGACTGGGCCAGGGAGCTAGGCGTCGGAATTAGCAGGAAGCCCCCAGGAGCAGGGTGACCTTCTCGGTCTTCAAGCGTGGCCCACCTTTGTGGGGCAGCACTTTGCGCCTGCGAGTTCTTCCAAAGGCTCTCTCTAGAGAAGGACAGTTCTATAAAATAGACTCGACCCACCCTCTCCTCTAGACTTTGGTTTTAATCAACCCTTCGAGAAACGGAAGTAGGTGGCTAAGCTCTGGGTATCAGGGGGATGGTCTCATTTTTCTTAAAATAATTGTTGAAAAGATCTGTGAATCTTAGATAATGCACTCAGAAAGATAAATTCAACCACGCTGGGACATGGGGTTTTGTTTGTATGATAACCTGTCTTTCTTCTGAAAGATTATAGAAACCTTGATTCCTGTCCCTCTTCTAATGCCTGATCTTAAATAACTTGGGTCTGCATTTTCCTAATTTATCAAACATCTGTGGGCTAATTACTTTCCACACATAATAGTCCAACGTCAAATATTTGACTTTTCATACCCTTGGCTGTCAGGATCACTCCTTCACCTCCCAACAGCCACCCCTCCTCAGTTAACTCTGAATCGCACAGAAAGAAAATGTAAAAATGTTCCTCACTAAGATAATTATCATAAAAAATCTTTTATCCCAGTCCCAGTGAATGCAGGGCCCCTTATCACGGCAGGAACTTGGAGTGGGCTCTTGAGGGCTTTTGAGCCTCCAGTCTGTAGATTAGCATGTAGATGCCACATAATTGTGTCCCCCTGGGTTCCCTGAAGCCATTAGGCACTGATTTATTTTTCTGTTACATTCCTGCTTTGCCGCGAAAAGTTGCCGAGGGAACTTCAGACAGACGCAAGGCTCAGACTCGACACACAAGACATCAGGCCAGCATGGTCTCAGTTTAGTTGGATTTGGGCGGAAGTCAGAGCATTTGCCCCAGCCCACAGCCCCCTCCCCGGGTTTAGATGAAGAGAGCTCAGTTCTGAGTCACAATGCTGCCTGCTCCGGTTGGGGGCAGGGGCTCTGGCAGGATGACCTCCAGGTATCATGGAAGAAGGGGGGGGGCGGGGACGACCTGCTCTGCCAGTTCACTGCAGGGAGTGGCCTCAACCCTGTGGACCTGGGACTGGCAGCGCTCTTCCAAAGCCACAGCTTTGTAAAGAAATTCAATTCCAATTTTCCTACAAGTGACTCAGAGCAGAGGGAAGCCACTCTCAGGTTCATTAGTTCCAGGAACTTTTTATTTTGTTTTTACTCTTTTCAGTAGAGAGGGGAAAGATTTCTCTTTCAAGAGAACTTCTTGCTCTTGGGAGAAAATAAAGAAAATCCTTTCCATTCAAATATGCCTTTCTTTTGAGAATGGCTCAAAATTGCTAACCTTTCCCCCTTCTCCAGAAAAGGCCAAGAGGATGCAGCGTATGTGTATAAAGCGTGAGACAGACAGATATAACACAATACAACATAACTATACAACACAATGTAGCATAATACAATCAGAGTGTGACATGCTCTAGTATTTCTTTTAATTGGAGTTGCTTCTGCTGGGAAAGTGAAAGCCATCCAGTCCAAGCGCATCTATCTTGCCCCATCCAGCTTGCCCTAGGTGTGAATTCGATGCCAAGTTTACCTGTGTGGAAGATGAGGGGCACCTGTCCACACCATGGCATGAGTGGGCAAGGCTTGGATGTGTCCTGTTCCAGCCTCTGTCCTTCGACAGGAACAAACTTGGGTCTCTGGTGGGATGGGGACGTAGAAGCAGGGCACTCTCCATCACTGGTTCCATCACCTCCAGGACACTCTCCAATGCCTTCGAAGTGAGATGCAGGCTGAATTTTCATTATAAATCCAAATTCCAGATCCAAGCTAGAAAAATAAGTTGGTCAGTGCTATGAAAAGGTGGGATTGGCCCTTCTTTTCTTTTCAAATTTCAATTTCAGTGACTGTTTTGGGTCCAGAAAGAGTGACGTTCATGGTAAAGAACCTGCCTGTCAATGCAAGAGACGTAGGAGACACAAGTTCAATCCCCGGGTTGGGAAGATCCCGTGGAGGAGGGCACGGCAACTCACTCCAATATTCTTGCCCGGAGAATCTCCATGGACAGAGGAGCCTGGCAGGCTACAGTCCATATGGGTCACAAAGAGTCAGACACGACTGAAGTGACTTAGCATGCTTAGCACAAAAGAGTAAGATATGAACTGACATTTCTCACTTCCTCGTAATGCTGGTGGGAGGGCCCCTCTCAGCCTCATTCCAGCCCAGGAAGTCAGAGCAAACCCACCACAGCGGTTTTGTGGGGCCTGGGCATCCGGTTGTGTTCTAAGATGGTGTTCTTGGTTCCAGCGGGAAGGACCCCATGTTTCTAAGGACAGGGAAGCCCTGTGAGGGATTGTGGCAGCGGGGGGCACTGACATCGCCTCGCCTTGCAATGCGCACAGGGTGCCTTTCTTATACCCTTAGCGGGAAACTGGGACTCAGCCGCCTGCCCCCAGGCACCCAGCAGAGAGAAGGGTGGGTTCCAGCTCTCTACTTCACCTCCAGATGCCCTGGGCGAGTCAGGCGGCCTGCCCTGGCCTCCGTGTACCGGTGATAAAACCTGTGGCTTGATGTGAGGCTCGGGGGAGGAAGCATGATAACGTTCCCAGGCACCAGGCCGGCCAAGTGGAGGCGTTCCACCGCAGGTGCTAAGCTCACAGTGGACAGTTACCTGAAGCAGCATCCAGGCTCCCTTCTGCTTTATTTTTATTTGTTGTCGTTTTTTAAAATATTCGTGTATTTATTTGGCTGTGTCAGGTCTTACTTGCAGCACACAGAATTTTTAGCTGTGGTATGTGGGATCTACTTCCTTGATCAGGAATCGAACCCAGCCCCCCTGCACTCGTAGCGCAGAATCTTAGCCGCTGGACCACCAGGGAAGTCCCCTCCCTCCTGTTTTAGAGGCAACATCTTACAGACCTGCCAATGGCTATTTTGCCAGGTGTCTTTCTTGCCCACCTGACCCCTCCTGGGATGATGTTTGGGGCGCCACTGTGGCACCAAGGACCGGCCCAGGGCCTTGATGGGCTTCATCTTTGAATCTTCTCTGACCTAACTCTCCAGACAGCCGCAGTGCGTCCCTTTCCTTCTGGCCAGCAGCGCAGCCCAGTGGCAGGGACACCAGGCTCCTACACGTCTTGTGTTCGCGGATGCTGGCTCAAGGGTCAGCTGTGCGGCCGCCGTCCCCGCCTCCTCTGCCCAGGCTTCTGTGGTTGGTGAGGACCTGCTGGCCCTCTGGCCTCCCGCAGTCCATCCTATGGCTCAGCCTGTGTCTGGGGCAGGTCCAGGGGTCAGGGCACAGCCTTCCAAGCTCCTAGATAAGCTCAGGTCCCTGCACACAGAGCAGGACTGGGCATCACCCCTCAGACTCCACAGACTCTAAGAAGGCACTGCTTCCCTGTCTTGTTCTTGATTTTCCACAAGCAAGACCGTTCCTGACAGCCGCCTCACGTTGGCCAGTGGGCTGGGACACCAGGACTTGGTTGCGTCTGGTCAGAACCAGGCCTGGCTCCCCCAACACATGCATGTCCCCCAGGCTCCCAGGGAAGGTGACAGTTGCCTCCCCATGTGTCCCAGGGTGTTGTCCAAGGCCCAGGGGCTCAGCCAGGGGCATCTCAAGGCTGGATCCCACAGGAGTGTCTCCCTTGGGCGCCCACCGGTGTGGATGCCGGCTGTGGCCAGACCCCACCCTCAGGGGTCTGTGGGAGCAGTGTGTCTGCCCTCAGGCCCAGGGAAGCTTCCAGTCTCGAGGAGGCCTCCCTGCCTGTAGTCCACCTCCCTCTTCCCCCCAAACCCTGGCCACAGGCTCGTATTGCCTAGCCACCCCTCCCTCCTCAGCAATCTGGGACATTGACGGTGGCCCTTCTGCCACAAGGAGGGGGCAGGAAGCAGTCCCCCACCTCCCTCCATGTCCCCACCTCCCTGGCTTCGGTACCCCTCAGGGTCAGGCCCCTCCAGTTAGCATCCAGCCCAAGGTCAAGGCTCTGTCCACTGCGGGGCCCAGAGGTCCTTGATCATGTGCATGTGCACACTTTCACACATAAATGCACACATGCCCACACAGATTCACACCAACACACTAAAACATGCACAAATACAATCACAACTCATACCCACATTCAGAGACACAAACGTGTGCATACAAGTGTGTATTCACCCACGAATGTGCATGCACTCACGAATACACATGCACACCCAACACACTAACTCATGGGCAGTCATGCACACAAATGTGTACACTTAACATGCACACATGTGTACACACATAACACATATGCATGCACAGAAACCCATCCATTCACATGTGCCAAGTAAGCACACACATGAACACACAAACATGCACAAATGCATGCGTACAAGTGTGAAGCTACGCAGACATGCAAATTTTCATACTAGCCACAGAGAGAAACACGTGCACACATACACAGGAATGCACACGACACCAGCACAACCATGAGTACAAATGCACGAAAATGCACACCCGTGCAAAAGTGCCCCGAGAAGGAGGCAGACACGCTGGAGTACTCACCCACGTTCACGCACAGCTGCATATCCGTGCACAAGGAGCACACGCGTTCACACAGCCACTCACAAGAACACCTTTTGATTCATTTGTGCGAGTTCGCTATCCAGACCTGGGGGACATGGGGTGGTCCTTGGCAGGGAAGAGGGGGCCCCTGCTCCGGGGAGAAGCTGGGTCCAGGCAGCTGCGGGTGGAGAATGGCTCGGAGGTTGCTCCGTGGGACTCACAGCTCCAAGCTGTCTGGCTTGGCAGGGTCCGCAGGATGCTGCCTCGTAAACTTCATAGTAGCCGCCTCCTTTTTATTTGTTTGACCTTGACAATCGTTTATGATACACACCAGAGCCCAGCCGTCTCTCCTCCTAATTCATATACAAAGCACTTAGCCTGGCTTCCTTCTCTGCTCCCGGCCGGCGCGGGGCCCAACACTCCTCAGAATTCCTTATGGTGGAGTCTAGGGTCCCTCTGGGTCCCTGGGGCAGCCTCTCTCAGCACAGGACATGAGCAGGAAGGATGCCAGAGCCTGGGGGGCAGGCCCGCGGGCTCCCTGCACTCCCTGCAGCCCCCGGGCCTGAGTAGGCCTGGGGTGGGTCCTGGGCACCTCCCCACGCTGGTCCTCTCTCTCCTGCAGAGGAGCCCACGTTCCGTTGCGACGCGTGTGACGAGCTCTTCCCGTCCAAGCTGGACCTGCGGCGCCACAAGAAGTACGCGTGCAGCTCAGTGGGGGCCGCGCTCTATGGGGGCCTGGCTGAGGAGCTCAAGCCTGAGGGCCTGGGCGGTGGCAGCGGTGACGGGCAGGCCCACGAGTGCAAGGACTGCGAGCGGATGTTCCCCACCAAGTACAGGTGCAGCCCACCCCCCGCCCGCCTCCCCCACTCCCCTGGGGCCTCACGGACAGCTGGGTCAGTTGGCCTTGAGAGCACAGGGGGAGCCCTGAGAAGGGCAGAGGTCAGCCTTGGGCCCTCCAGCCTGCCCAGGCTGAGAAACCCAAGGCTCTAAATGGCATGGAGATATGCCTTTGGGGCAGGAACCTGGCCCACTCATCTGCTCTTGGAGACAATGCAGGCCCAGAGCTGGCAATTGGAGGTCACAGCTCGCACCCTGACCCGAAAGGCCTAGCCCCTGGTCAGAGCTTCCCCACCCACAGAGGATCCTCAAGGCACCCACTGGAGCCACTGCTACAACCCCCCCATCCTGTCACCAGGGCTGAGCTGTGGGGACAGACTTGAAGGAAGTCAGGAACACAGGCCAGGCCTCTAGATATGCAAGGGTCAAACCCCAGGACCATTTCCAGGGTGAGGTCCAGGGCCAGGCTGGGGGATGCTGCCCAAGGGGTTCTGGAGTGGCCTGACCCTCTGGACACATGCAGACTCCTTCCCAGACTGGACGTGGGCAGGATGGGGCCACCCAGGGGTCCCTTCACCCCCGACCCCAGGTACCAGCCTCTGTCCCATGGCAGCCTCCACCTGTCCCAGGAGACTTCACGGATGTGGGCACTGATGTCCAGCCAGCCATGTGATGGTCGGACGCAGCCTCCCAGGCCCCAAGGCAAGGCAGGAGTCAGGACCTGGGAGCTGGGGACCCCAGGGGGGAGAACCAGGCCCTGAAGTCCCCAGGCTTCGGGGACCGGTTAAGACCTTCACAACCTGTGCCCGTCCTCCGCCTCGGAGGATTTCCTCTGGGGCAGCCCCTGCAAAGTCAGAGTGAAACCCCATCAGGTCACTAACTGGCTGTAGGATGGAGGGGAATTGAATGCCAATCCTGTCACAGCCCCCTGGGGATGGGAAACCCTCCACCCAGAACGGATGACTGAGAAAATAAGAGTTTGGGCAAATCCCGACCGAGGCCCTTGGCGGTAAGCGCTGCTCAAGAGGACCCGTGTTTTCTTTACATAAACACATAAATCACAATTAACAACAGGGGAAAAGATACAATCTGCCGGGTGCTGGAGAACCAGGCATTTCTGATCTAAATGGATGGCTGGGCCCCGTAATTAACGGGCCGTGATGTATTGCTGCTTTGCTCATGAAGATTAACGGTCATACCTGGGACAGGAGGAGAAGTGGGCATCCCCCGAGGTGGTGGGGGGGTGCTCCAGGCGGCCTGTTCATCCCAGTCCACCCCTCCCCACAGCTGTGCCTGCCTTCCCATCACATCTCCCTTGGAGACCCCTTGCTCACTCCCACCACCCCCGTCGTGTGTGCGTGGCGGGCAGCCTTTCAGTCTGGCTTAGCCTGGGGCCATGCTCTGGGCACTCAGAGGTGTGGCCTTGGGTTTCCTGGGCCGCACCCCCACTCCAGGACTCCCCTGGGATTCGTGGCAATGTTGGAAGTTTCTAGACCCATTTTTTGTTAGGCCCAAGGTTAGCATCAAGGGGAAGTTTGTCGTGAAATACAGAAGTGTGAGCTGGGGCCCCGCCTGGCTCTGGATGCCTGGCGGTGGTCTTGGGTGAGGGCCCGAACTCCATCCATGACCTGGCTTCCCCCCACCATCCGACGTGAGAAGGCCGTGTCTGCTGGTCCACCCAGTTGCCTGTCCAGGCAGGAGGCAGACAGACTGGCTGCCAGGCCTCTCTCTGCTCTCGGAGCAGGAGGTGGCAGCGGCTCTGAGGGCCGGGGAGGAGGCCCTACCCTCCGGGCCCCTGGTGACCCTGGTCTCCCGTGTGCAGCTTGGAGCAGCACATGGTCGTCCACACAGAGGAGCGAGAGTACAAGTGTGACCAGTGTCCCAAGGCCTTCAACTGGAAGTCCAACCTCATCCGCCACCAGATGTCCCACGACAGCGGCAAGCGCTTCGAATGTGAAAACTGCGTGAAGGTAACCGGGCTCTCCCTGCCCGCCCCGCCCGAGCCAAGATGCAGAGCACGCCTGGGGACCACAGGCCCCCAATCATTCGAGAGGGAGACAGGAAGTGTGCGGGGCTGCACAACGGGAAAGGAGAGGGTGGCCAGACCAGGTCCTCTTGGGTTCCCACCCACATGGCAGGACAGCCTCCTGGGTCAAAGACCTGGAGCTTAAAGCTTCTGAACTCCTGTCTGGAGCCCCCTCAGAGCCACACTTCTCTTAAGAATTATTATTGAAGAACCAGAGTCCAGGGAGGCCTGACAGCCCACCTAAGGCCATCCAGCATGTCCCTGCCCCAGCAGAGACAGGCATGGCCAGGGTCAGGGCGGTGGGCAGAGCGCCCAGTGAGACCCCCGTCCTGTGACCTGACCCGGGGTCCACAGGGAGCAACCGACAGGATGTGACGCGCCGGAGTCTGTGTCCCCAGGTGTTCACGGACCCCAGCAACCTACAGCGACACATCCGCTCCCAGCACGTGGGCGCCCGGGCCCACGCCTGCCCGGACTGCGGGAAGACCTTCGCCACCTCCTCGGGCCTCAAGCAGCACAAGCACATCCACAGCACCGTCAAACCTTTTATATGTGAGTGAGGGGCCACCGCCCAGCCCCGCAGCTCCCTCCCGGCGTGCCCAGGGTGGGCGTGCTGGGGGGTCAGCCAAGGGGTGAAGTCCGTAGCCTCTTCCCTGCTTGTGGGACCCCATCTGTCCAGAACATACTTGTGGCAGCTGCCAATCCCTCTGCCCAGGGGTGGCTGCCTCCTGGTGCCATTTTATCATGACCCTGCTCCCTCACCCTCTCATTCTGGGATCCATCTTGCTCTGGCTTCATTTTCCCCTCTTGTGCCCCTTGTGTCCTCCCTGTGGCTCACTGGTCCAGTGGCTAGAGGTGGGCAGTGGGTGGTGAAGATTCCTGTGGTCCTGCAGAGAAGCCAGCGACTTATCTTTCCCCTCCCTGCCTCTCCTTCCTCCCCCCCCCCACACACGGGCTGCCCAGAGCTCCAGCAGGTGTGATATCAGTGCTTCCCACCCACCTGCAGTCTGGGGACCCCAGGCTGCATGCCTGTGCTAACCTGGGTGGCAGGGGCCAGCCATGAGTAACTGGACCCCTGTCCACATGCTGTTGACCTGCCAGTGGAGGAGATGGAAGCTAAGCCATCACCAGGGTGAGAGGAGGGCTGCAGGGTCAGGACGCTCTCCAGGTGCCCAAGTAGGTGTCATCTGGCCCATATGCTGGGAGGTGGGATGGTCTATGGGTGACCCAAGTTCTGGCAGAGAGCTCAAGAAGGTGGGCAGGAGGTGAGGTGAGAGCAACGGGGTGCCTGCCAAGAAGGCTCATGACAGGGCACTGTGAGCACAGAAGCCTTGAGCTTGTGGTGTGTCTGAGGAGGGAAGTAATAGGAGAGGAGTCAGAGGTCACAGGGTTAGGTCCTGGGAGTCTAGTGGGCCAATGCAGGAGCATGACCCTACTTCTCAGAGTTTAGGAGATATTGAAGGTTCTTCTGTCTAGCATTGCACTAAGTCATCTCACTTGAGATTGTGCTGAGCCACTGTTCACACCAACTCAGAGCTGACTCATAGGCCAGCTTAACTCATCAGCGTTGTCCTGACTCGTGGGTCACACCAGCATTCTGCTGAGTCAGCATTCACATGAGCTTGACCTGATTCATCGTTCACACCAGCATTGCCCTGGGAGTCAATCACATAAGATTGTGCTGAGTCACTGTTCACACCAACACAGAGCTGACCCATCAGCCAGCTTAACTCATCAGTGTTGTCCTGACTCATCGTTCACACCAGTATTCTGCTGAGTCAGCATCACACGAGATCGTCCCGACTCATCCTTCACATCAGCATCACACTGAGGGTCATTCACATAAGATTGTGCTAAGTCATTGTCCACATGAGGTTGTGCTGAGCCATCATTTCATACACATGAGTTCACAGCACCCTTACAAAACCTGATGGAGCAGGGACCATGCTGTGTCCAACCAAAGGGAAGTGACAGAGAAAAAAGCAGTCTTGGCAGTGCGAAGTGACCAGGCTTTCGAGGCCCCGCTTCAGCTCCAGGGGCCTGGCTGCTGACCCCAGGCTGGGTGGCCTGGGACCTCTCGGGTGTGCTGGTCCCCCCAGCACATCAGTGTTGGGGGTGGGAGGAGCTAACTCTGGGAACTTGAGGACTTGGGTCTCAGTGGTTTCACCAATGTGGGGATGTCACAGGACTGAACTGCTCCCCCAAAAAGGCCATACTCTCTGGCTGGTCAGGCCCTTGTTGAGTAGCTGGGACTGTGCTCCCCTCCTGCCCACTGCCCTGAACCTAGGCTTCCAGCTGTCTTGCTAGAGGTGAGTGAGCCCACATCTCTCCTGGGTCACCCACTCCCTCAGTCAGGGAAAGTGCACTTCTTGAGAGTGAGTATGTGTGTGCACGTGTACACACACACAATCCACATGCATACTTTACAGGAAGAGAAACTGCTGACCAGCACAGGCACTGGCCAGGGTCCCTCTGCATCCTGCAGGGCATGGGTACACTCCACCAGGCACTGGTCCCACGTCCAGCTCATGGTGGACTGCTTGGGCCTTTCCCAGCCCCTGCAGGAAACCAGCGCCCTTCACCAGCTCTGTCAGCCATCACAGGACCAGGACCCACCTTGCCAGGGACTTCAGTCTACCAAAGGCCTCTCTGTAGCCCCAGCATTTCATCAGGACCCCTTTCTCATGTGACTGGGTAGATGGGAAGCAAAGGTCCCAGGCTCCCTTGACCAAGGCATGGCCACTGGTACCCGAGCCACCCCCACCACACACACCGGGAGTTGCCCTGGGAGGGTGCTATTTCCAAGCTCAGATGGCAGAAGCCACTGAAGAGGTGCCACGGAGCCCCACTGTGGGGGACGGAGGGCGTCACTGAGCCTCTTCAAGGGCTGGGAACGTAGCAAGGTGTCACTCGTCTGGCCAGAAGCCCTGAGCCAGGGAGTGGCCTCTCTTCCCCCAAGGGTCGGCAGGCAGCCTGAGGGTATTTATAGACCTTCCCGAGGAGCAGCGGCCCCTCTGCACCAGCCTCCTCCCAAAAAGGGCAGATTTGATTAAACAAGGTAGTGCTCTTCCCCCTCAGCCTTGAAAATGTCCCGCCAAGCCAGACAGCCAGGAAGGCAGAGCCATTAATATAAATAGATATTGTGATTAAAGAGCACGATCAGCTCGGGGCCAGCGCTCCCAGGGAGATTCGCATGACATCAGGCCGCGAGAGTGTGCGGAGAGCGAGAAACACGCTGAAATCATTGTTTCCACGGGGGCTGCATTTAGGAAGCAAATCGTCCTGCAGAGAGAGAGACAGACAGTGTGTGTGTGTGTGTGTATGTGTGTGTTCCTCTGTTGCTGGTTAGGAAAACAAGAAGAGAAAGAAAAACTGGTGGTTGGCTGACTCTCAGCTCACCGTTGGAAAAATAGTGAGACTAGGTCGCCGGGGCCTGCAGGGCCTGCCATTTGGCTCTGGCCACCACTCTTTCCTGTTACGCACAGAACTGGAGCAGCCTCTCCATCCCAGCCTGGGGAGGTCTCACTTTTCTCAGATGTGGAACCAGCCCCCTCGGGGGCTCCCCTCCCACCTCCACCTTCTAGCCACCCCCAGACTCTGATCTCACAGCTGGGAGCTCTGCTCCCAGGCCTGGGGATTAAGAACCCCACGGGGCTGGTCTCTCCTGAGGCCTCCCTGTCCTGGGAGCAGGTCACAGGGCTGGAGGCAGAACGAGGGGGGAAGCTGAGAGCATTTTAAACTTTAGG
This sequence comes from Neotragus moschatus, assembly GCA_006410615.1. NCBI lineage: Eukaryota > Metazoa > Chordata > Mammalia > Artiodactyla > Bovidae > Neotragus > Neotragus moschatus. The sequence goes on along the minus strand of SJYA01002443.1, from coordinate 1,375,373 downwards.
AAGTGGATGGCTTAGCCCAGGGGGTGTTGTTTCTGCTGGAACAGCGTGGCTGGCATGGTAGGGAGACCTGGTGGGGAGTCTGGATGGGCAGGTGCAGCTGCACACGTGATGGTATGCCGTGTCTTTGTCTGTCTCTGGGAGCAACTTTGAAGCCCTCGGTCCCACCCGACAAACTCATGGGGTCAGGAGAACACAGAGCAGCAGGGCCCATTCTCCAGTGGAGAAAGCTGAAGTGGGTAGAGATCTACCCAGGCCACCCAGGGACCCCAGGGGAGGCACAGGGACATCGTCGCCAATCCATTTTGGTCACCAGAGACCAATCCCAGGGAAGGGTGCATGTGTGTAGATATGTATATGTACACATATGTGTGCAAGTACATGTGATGACACCATTATAGTGCAACATGGTTGTGAACATACACGCTCATGCATGACACACTCGTGTACATAAGCGCATGTGCCCATAGACCCGTGTGCATACCTACATGCATGCATACACCTGAGCGCACATGTAGGTACTCATACCCAGTGACGCACGTGTGCACACATGCGCTCACACACACGCACACACATCCAGGCGCGCGCCACTCCAGGCACCCAGCAGACCCCCGGTGCCCAGCCCCAGGCAGTGCGGGGTCCCCGTCGCCTCCCCTCACACCACTGTGTCTGCCCTGCTGCCCCCAGGTGAGGTCTGCCACAAGTCGTACACGCAGTTCTCCAACCTCTGCCGCCACAAGCGCATGCACGCGGACTGCCGCACGCAGATCAAGTGCAAGGACTGCGGGCAGATGTTCAGCACTACCTCGTCCCTCAACAAGCACCGGCGCTTCTGCGAGGGCAAGAACCATTACCCGCCGGGAGGCATCTTCGCGCCCGGCCTGCCCCTGACCCCCAGCCCCTTGATGGACAAAGCCAAGCCGCCCCCCGGTCTCAACCACGCCGGCCTGGGCTTCGGCGAGTACTTCCCCTCCAGGCCGCACCCCGGGAGTCTGCCCTTCTCCGCGGCACCCCCCAGCTTCCCCACGCTCACACCCGGCTTCCCGGGCATCTTCCCTCCATCCCTGTACCCCCGGCCGCCTCTGCTACCTCCCACGCCGCTGCTCAAGAGCCCCCTGAACCACACGCAGGACGCCAAGCTCCCCAGCCCCCTGGGGAACCCGGCCCTGCCCCTTGTCTCGGCCGTCGGCAGCAGTAGCCAGGGCACCGCAGCAGCCGCGGGGCCCGAGGAGAAGCTGGAGGGCCACCTGGAGGAGGCGTACGCCACCAAACTCAAGCCCCGGGGCAGCGACCTGTCAGACGGCAGCGACTTCGAGGACATCAACACCACCACCGGGACCGACCTGGACACGACCACGGGAACAGGCTCCGACCTAGACAGCGACGTGGATAGTGACCGTGATAAGACCAAGGACAAGGGCAAGGCGGCTGAGGGCAAGCCTGAGTTCGGGGGCAGCACGGTGCCCCCAGGCGCCCCAAACAGTGTGGGCGAGGTCCCCGTCTTCTACTCCCAACACTTCTTCCCACCGCCCCAGGAGCAGCTGCTGACAGCGTCAGGCGCGGCCGGCGACTCCATCAAGGCCATCGCATCCATCGCTGAGAAGTACTTTGGGCCCGGCTTCATGGGCGTGCCGGAGAAGAAGCTGGGCGCGCTGCCCTACCACTCCGTGTTCCCCTTCCAGTTCCTGCCCCACCTCCCCCACTCCCTGTACCCCTTCACGGACCGTGCCCTCACCCACAACCTGCTGGTAAAGGCCGAGCCAAAGTCGCCCCGGGACGCCCTCAAGGCTGGCGGCCCCAGTGCCGAGTCCCCCTTTGACCTCACCACCAAACCCAAAGAGGCCAAGCCCATCCTGCCAGCGCCCAAGGTGCCCCTAGCCCCGGCGTCTGGCGAGGAGCAGCCGCTGGACCTGAGCATTGGCAGCCGCGCACGGGCCAGCCAGAATGGAGGGGCCCGGGAGCCCCGCAAGAACCACGTGTACGGCGAGCGCAGGCTGGGGCCCAGCGAGGGGCTGCCCAAGGCATGCCCAGCCCAGCTGCCCCAGCAGCCACCCCTGCACTACGCCAAGCCATCACCCTTCTTCATGGACCCCATCTACAGGTATTCACATGCCCCGCCCTCACGTGCTCTCCCGGGGACCACTTCCTCTGCTCCCCCAAGCTTCGTCCCTCTGTCTTTGCAGCTTCAGGAGGTGCTTCGGCTCTGGGCAGCGAGGGGTCTGTGCTGCTTTGAAGTCCGGCTCAGCCCTTTCCTAGGGTGGGCGCCTGGCAGGGTCTTCTGGGCACACTTGGCTCCCTTTCGCAGATACCACCACTGGGAGACACGCTGCCCTCCCTTGAACCCCACCCCCAGCCTGCCCTCAGACTCCACCCCAGAGGCCCGCCTGCTGGTGTCTCCAGCCTCCCTCTCTGGACCGACTCTGCCTCCCAGGACACTCCTGGCTGTTAGGTCTGCTCTCACATCTCTGCTTCCCAGTGACTGCCGTGTGGCCCCTACACAGGCCCCACCCCTCTCCGGAGCCACAGCTGGGGTTCCTGTTGGCCTAGGGGCAATCAGAGGAGGAGCCACTTATCCCTAGAGGGAGGAGGTAGAGGGAGAAAGGTGAAAGCTCTGGAAGGTTTGCAAAACATCAACGTTCCAGCCCTCTGATAGACCTTCTGGTGAGGGGCCAACTCACTCCCCCTCCCCGGTTTCTGAGCAGGCTTTGGGGTTTTGGCCCCCATTGCATGTGTCCTAGGGTGCTGGGAGGGCTGAGCCCTCAGGAGGGAGCTGTGCCCCTCCGTGGGCCTGGAGGGGCAGGCAGGTGTACTGCTTCAGCCCCTCTTACAGGCCCATGGCTCTGTGTGGGAGGGCCCGTGTGCACACAGTTGAGTGCATCTACATGGGAATGCAGGAAGCATGTGGCCACTTTGAGGGCTCGTGGGAAGCACAGGGGCCAGGCAGGGCCTGGGGATGGGTGTGCAGGTGAGGTCACCCCTGCAAAGGTGCAGCGGGAGGAATGATGGCAGGCCTGCCAGCGACAGGGAGGAGGGAGCATGGACCAGCCTCCTGCTCTGCCCTCCACACCCACCCAGGTCACCCCGCTCCTCGCTCATCCAGGGCCCTGGCTGGCCTGTGTCTGCAGCTGGTTCCATTTCCTGCCAGGTCTTGGCGTTGTCATCACAGGAAACCTGAAAAATGGTCCCTTGGGTGTTTCTTTAAGAACACACCATCCACAGATGGTTTGAGAAAGTGATCAGAGGCCCGTCACCACTGACGGTGTCTCTCAGGCTTTCTGGGGGTGAACATGCCCGTCAAAGGCCCAAGGGGCACCTGCCAATTTCAGCTGAATCCGTGGGACTGGGTGTGGGGACAGGAGATAGCTGGGGTTCAAGGGAGGAGGCAAGGAGCAAGCAGCCTTCACGCAGAGGAAGGGGTGGGACTGGAGACCTAGCGAGCAAGGCTCCTGGTCAAGCCCCCCGAGTTGGAGCCAGCAGGCCTGCAAGAGGCTCTGGGTTAACTGTTGCCCTTCAGCCTCCTTGTCCACCCTGTCCCAGCTCCCCTCCCAGCCCCCAGCCCTCCTCTACCCCTCCCCTCCACACTGCAGGCCTGGTTCAGGGCTTTGGGCCTTTTTCTGGAAGTTGGCAGGGCAGCCAGTCAGGCCTGGAAGCAGGAATTGGCCACAGGGCCCCCCGACCCGACCCTCCTGCCCAAACTTCTCTGAGACCTGGCTTGTGCCGGGGTCTTGCCCTCTGGATTTAGGATACAGCTGCTGATGGAGGGGCTGCCTGGTCCCCACCTTCACACACAGACACCAGCAAAATGCCCGAGATATGGGGTAACCTCTCCCCACCACCCCCTGAGCCCAGTTAAGATGAACACTCATGGTGTCGAGAAGGTTCCCTCCAAGTGAAGGTGTGGCCGACAGTCACTACCTGTGTAAACACTGGCCAAGGGCTAGGGGACAAGGTCCTCCCAGCTCCTGTATGGTCCTGGGGTGACTCCAGCAAAACTCCTCAGTGTCCCCACAGCCCCCCCCCAGGTGTGACCATGGACACATACCCATAACCCTCCTTCCCCCAGGTTGGAGGAACCCCAACACCGCCAGGCTGATTCCCACCTCCCCGCCCCCCCACCCTCCAGCCCTTCTCACCTCCACGTGCTGCTGGCTCTGTGACAGGGCAAGGGACATGGTGATGACAAAAGCCGTGTACCTTGGCAGGGTGCATGTCTGCTGGGGATTAGGGGTCAGCTGGCAGGGGCTTCTCGGAGCCAGCCTGGTGGGCTGCATGAGACACAGAGGGCGGGAGCAGGCAGAGGACAATCTTCAATTCCCCCTCCCTCACTGTGAGACCCCTTCCTCTCCGCCCACACCACCCACCCCGGGGGCCTTATTGAAAGACCGACCCAGCCCAGCTTTGAATGGGGCCTCTGCTAAGGCCCTGAGATCGCCTAGGGACAGAGCTGAGCCTAAGAGGGGTGGGAGTGTGGCCCTGGACAGACGAGGCAGCGGTCCCCACAGCTGTGTCTGCCTGCAGAGAGGTGGCAGGACTCCCCAAGTCACCTTGTATAAATCTTGACTCCCATGGGGGAGACTGAGGCGGGCATCATTGGGAAATGGTGAGAGGAGGAGGTCATGGGAGGAGGGACAGCATCCTCTTCCACTTGCTGTGACTGGCAGTTGTACTGGCATTTGGGGAACATTCTGGAACTGTTGTCTCCAGCAGCTGTCTTGAGGTTTTAGGTAGACACTGCCTGGCTGCTGTGGGGAGGCTCTAAGACCTCCCCAGGGCAGAAACCTGCTGATCACTCACGCAGCCCTGACCGGTTGGACCTTGTTTGCTCACACACCCACCCAGTTGGACAGACACCTGTGCCAAGGGCTCGGCAGAGCAGGGAAGTCGGGTGTAGGTGGCAGCCCCCGTGTGCCCCATGTTCCACTGTTGGGGAGCCCAGAGACCCCAACAGGGCTGAGCCCTTGCTGGGCAAATGGGTCAGTGGGCAGAGGCTGCCGCACACGGGACCCTTAGGGAAGAGTTCCAGCTCCGGCATCAGGCGTTCATAGCATGCATGAGTGCTGGCAGCTGGGTGGTTGGGGGGACACTGGGGAGACTCGAAGGGGCCCAGACCTGGGTGTGGTAGGGGGAACATGTGCTCGGACAGGCAAGTGCCCAGCCAGGTCACAGACCATCCTTACAGCATCAGGTGAGACGTGGTCACAGGGCCCGTGGAAGCTGGGCTCTGAGGTGAGGCCCCCACCTTGTGACTGATGGGGCACAGGTGGGTGCCAGGAGGGGCAGGGACCACGGCCCCTCCCCGCCCAGTGCTGGGCTGCTCAGTGGGGTCCGTAACCCTCTGTGTTGCTGTCCAGCAGGGTGGAGAAGCGGAAGGTGACCGACCCGGTGGGAGCCCTTAAGGAAAAGTATCTGAGGCCATCCCCGCTGCTCTTCCACCCCCAGGTAAGGCCAGCGGGAGCCTGAGGTCCATCCAGGCCCAGCCACGAGCCCCAGGCAGGTCTCTGCTTCCCATCTCTGCACACCCACCCATCCCTATGAGGTTGGAGAAGATGAGACAGGGCCAGACAGGTGAGGCAGGAGGGTGGTCCTTGGCGGGGGCGCCCTAGGAAGCAGCCAGGGACACTGGCCCATGGATGCCCACCTCAATCCACTGCTGGGAGGGGTAGTGAACATTGCCCCTGCAGCAGTGGGCTACAGCTCTGATGGAGCATATCCAAACATTTGGACCATAGGGAGAATGAATAGGAGAGAGCCAGGGAGAATGAACAGGAGAGAGCCAGGGAGGTGTGGATGCCAGCAGCCTCTCTGGTACAAGGGACATGGGGGCACTTAAGAGGAAAGATCAGCAGAGGAGGGGCAGTGCAGAGGGCAGAGGCAGGGAGCAGAACAGCAGCAGAGGGACTGGCATCAAGCTCAGGGGATCCCAGGGGGTCGTGGACAGACGGACTGCCCGCCCCCGGGGATGCAGAGGGTGGCGAGGCACCTGTCAAGACTAGAATCAGGAATCTGGGAAAAAGAACCCCCAAGTCTGGGGAGTGGCCACAGACCCCACCAAGCCTGCAGGCACTCTGTGCCCCTGTTCTCACCACTTGGAGCCCGGCCCCGTCCCCAGACCCATGGGCCTCCCCTGCTCCAGCCGGAGGACTCAAGACTGAGTTGTGGGCCAGCCTGGACCCAGACTCCAGACTCGGGCATTGTTCTCTCCCTCCGTGTTTCCCGCCTGGGACAAACCCGTGGTTTATGGAACCTGCACCCTGCCTGGGTTCACAGCTAAACTTACTGCCTCCCATTGTCTCATGGGGGCCTCGGAGTTTGGTTAAGAACTTCCCCTGGTTTCCTCGGGCCCTGCTGGAAAAAGCAGACAAGCCAGCCAGGCACATCCTGTGTTTGTGTTTGTGCGGGAGCTTGGCCGGGAATATCTGATCAGGCAAAGTGCGCTGGGCAGGCCGGACCCTCCCAGGCCTGAGGAAGAGGGGGCTGGCTGCCCATTGTCTCTGCTGCCCACTTCCCCAACCGGCCACCCCTGCTGCCTACCCCTGAGCCCAGATCCGGGAGTGGAGGTGGGAGAGGTGACTAGTAAGTCCCCTGATGAAATTGTCTCAGGTGAGGCCATCACTCAGACAGGGCAGCTTCCAGCCACTGTAAAGTCTTGGGGCGGGGGGTGGGGGTCACAATGCACAAAGACACAACATGCTCTGGTCAGCTGCCTCTCATTTCTGAGGCCCGACATGCAGGTGTGCAGGCCCTGGGGTGGGGCAGGGAGAGGCGGTCCTGCCAGACCACTGCTCCTCACCACCTCTGGGGTCCCGAGGAGTCTGGGGTAGTAGTCCCAGAACCTCCCAAGGCTGCAGCTAAAACTGAAATCCACTGGCAGATGGGCAGCAGTCTGTGTGCCTAGATCCCATCATCTAGGGATGCCTCTGAGGGGCCAGGCAGTGTCCATCAGTCCATCAGTGGAGACAGGCGGGCCATCCACAGCTGGAAGCAGCATGCGTCTGACGGGGGAGCATGCCCATCCCATAGGGATGGTGAGGCCCAAATCCTGCAACTGTGCAGAGCTGGCCAGGGTCTAGGTGGCAGCCCAGGGTCAAGGGAGGCCTCCCCCATAGGATGGACTCCAGCTTCTGTTTGTTAACCCCTTTCTGGTGTCTTATCATAACCATTCAATTGTTCCCCAGCCTAAACACTCAGGGACTCCAGACACAATGAAAACTCTTCCTTTCTCAGTCTCATCCCATTCTCCCAGAGGGCCTGACTTGCAGCAGGCAGCCTCAGGCAGAGAGAAGTGCTGCTAAGGCCTGTGCAGCCCCCTCCCTGCTTCTGTCCCCCAGCCCCAAGGCAGGCACAAGATTCTAGTCAGAACCCTGCCCACCAGGTGGAAATGAGCAATGCCAGGAGAAAGCAGCTCCCTTCTCCGCCCCAGGCAAGCCCTTGGTGTCTCCAAGGAGCAGACAGGCGGCCCCTCCGGGCCATATCACCACGTCTTCTGTCAGGTCAAGTTGGCTTCGGCATTTCATGGTTGAGTGTAGTCTTAAGCTATTCAATTTCTTTTAAGCACTTTGCCTGCAGTTATGGTCTGCTGCCACTAGGTGGTGGTGGTGGTGCTTCAGGTTTATGAGCCATTTTTAAATTTGAGATTCAGATAGCTATCTTAATTTTATGGGCTTCTCTCGTAGCTCAGTCAAAATCCTGCTTCTAATGTGATATATTTGGGTTCGATCCCTGGGTTGGGAAGATCCCCTGGAGAAGGAAATGACAACTGTGGTCCATGAGGTTGCAGAGTTAGACAAGACTGAGCAATCAACACTAAATTTTTTGACCACTCAAAAAAAACGAACAAAAAAGGGTATAGTTCTGTCTTCATCCCATGTTAGCCATGAGGAGTGCTAGCCAGGGATCGAGCCAGCAGGGCTTGCTGGCTGGTTTCAAAGTAAGGCGGTCTGTGATCACAAGTGTCAGTGACGTGCGTCGCCCAGGGGCTGGCAGGTGATGGTCAGCTGCAGCTCCCCCAGCCTGGACCCTGAACTGTGACGGGGTTCCAAGCAAGGACCAGAGCAGGGCTGGCTGTAGGAAGTGAAAGAACCCAGCCCAGTTTTGCCAAAAAGAAGGAGACCACTGGTTCCAATGATAGCCTGCTTGTCCATGAGCCATGCTCAGTCATCCAGGATTCCCAGGTGTGAAGTGGGTCCAGGTGCGTCAAGACACAGGGTGCAATGGAGCCCCACAGCCTCTCTCACTCTCCTGCCAACAGATGTCAGCCATTGAGACCATGACGGAGAAGCTGGAGAGCTTCGCGGCCATGAAGGTGGATTCTGGCAGCTCCCTGCAGCCCCTCCCACACCACCCCTTCAACTTCCGGTCCCCGCCCCCGACGCTCTCAGACCCCATCCTCCGGAAGGGCAAGGAGCGATACACGTGCAGGTGAGATGCGGTGAGCCCCTGGGGCGGCCCCAGCAAGGTGGCCACAGGTGCCACATGGGCCCATGAACCTGCACTTACAGGAGAAAAGCTTGGTCTCAGCCAGGACCCAGCATGGTAGCTGGTGGGCCGTTGTCTCCTTGAGATCATTCCCAGAAAATATCCACACATCCCCCACCAAGCTGTGCTCCAGTGAGCACGAGAAAATGCAGCCTTGGCCAGCAGGTTGGAATTTCCAAGCCAGAAGCTAAGGCTGCTGGTCCGTGTTTAACCCCAGCTCTAGGGGCGGTGGGAAGCCCAGCGCTAAGGAGAGACGGCCCGTACTTAGCTGCACAGGCCTGTGCAGCCGGTGCTTTCCAGCTCGGCCCAGGCTGGGCTGGGGGCTGAGAAACTGCCTGGGGCAGGGGCACGGCCCCGAGCAGGCCAGCGTGGGCCAGTGCCAGCTGCCCAGTGGTGTGTGTCCAGCCTCTCTGTGACACTCAGCTGGGCCCCGAGGCCGAGGAGAAACTGAAATACAGGGTGTGCAGTGGGTCACCTGCCCCCAGGTGTGGGAGAAACAGCACCAGAAAACACCTGGGTGCCCGCGTCTATGGCAAAGCACCCGCCTGATGGATCCCTCCCCCACTGCCTCCCCCCAGGTACTGTGGCAAGATCTTCCCTCGGTCAGCAAACCTCACGAGACACCTGAGGACGCACACTGGGGAGCAGCCGTACAGGTAGGAGCCCGCCCAGTTGGGGTGAGGGAGGCAGGCTCCTGGCGGACCTCCCCTTCCCCTGCCATGGGATGGGCAGCGAGTGGGAGCAATGCTTGACCTTGCTCCAGGTCACTCACTGGGTCACTCCATCCTGGCCGCTCAGCCCTCACGCACCCGGGATTATTGCAAAGATCAGGCTTCTGGAAGGTTCCCGCCCACTGACCCCCAAGCATGTCTGGGAACAGCCCTTCCTCCTGCCACTGGGGTGTCAGTTGGAGAGTGAAGCCAGGCCCAGGGGTGGTCTGTGTGGAGGGGGATCCTCAGCATCACCACCACCCAGCCCACCCACCTCCCCACAGCCGCTGGCCATTGCTGACCTCAGCCCGGGCAGCGGGCCAGGGTGAGCCCCTAAGGCAGGGTGGGCTGGTCTCAGAGAAGGAGCCCTGTGAAAACTTGGATCCTACCCAAGCTGGGGACATCCTGAGAATTCACCTAGGTGCCCCTACCACCCTGCACAGGAGCCCTGTCTGCCCCGACCTCCCTCCTTGGTGCCTTGTCCCCTCCCTAGAGAATGTGGTCGCAAGTGCATGGGGGCTGTGAGAGCCTCTACGTTTCATGTTCACAACTGGTGGAGGCATCTCCCTGTTTCAAAGAGTTGGAGCCTCGGGCTCAGAGACGCCCCTGACTTGCCAGGGTCCAAGCTCACGGCCACACTTGTTGACCATTCTGGCCTTTTCCCTTGGTGCCTAGGGCATTTGTCGGGCAAGAAAAGAGCTGAGGGTAACATCCTGGCTTTCGGGGACCCCACCCAAGGCGGGGCCCGGGAGTCCGAGGGGATGGAGACCGTGAGACAAATAGGGGGATACTGGTCCCAATGCCAGCATGACATCCTGGGCTGTCAGGTGGACAGCGGCCATCAGGAGCAAGGGGTCTGACATTGTTTTAAGTGGGCAGCATCAGGTTCCTGTAGTCCGGGCACACAGCTGGGAGTGACCCATCCGTCCAGGAGAGTGAGGGTGTATCGCCATCACTGGGCGGGGCAGCCACAGGGGCTCCCGCAGGCATCACAGCCCCCAGGCCCTGTCCCAGCTGGGCAAGCGTCAGCTCACGTCACTCACCAGTCATCTGCTCAGTGCCCTCAGCTGGCCCCCAGCACACAGCCCCTTGCCCTGTTCCCCTCCAAAAGTGTCTTACAACTTAATAAAGGTGGGCTCGGCCTGCTTCTCTCCCGGACGAGGAGCTCTGTGTGTTTCTGTAAGGAGAACCAACTTCTGGACAGGGTTGCATATAAGAGCCCCTGGGGGTTCAGGTCCATGTTTATAGAAGGATTTAATTATCATTGATTTCTTTTGCTCTTTCAATCTGTGAGTTTCGACACCAGTAACAATAATTGCTTTGAAAGTTGGCATTACAAATCCTGACTGTATCTAGCTCAAGGCAGCCCCACAATGAGGAGTTTGGGGTGTGGGCCTGTTTTGTGACGTCACTGGGGCATCTGGCCTCACTTTGGGAATTGGAGGGGCTTCAGTTGGAGGGAGGAAAGTGCAAGTCCATTCACAGGAGGCCAGTGCTGGCACAAGCCAGGTCACCCCAGTGACGCCAGTGAGAACCACCGCCGCCTGTCTGTACCCCACATGTGTGCACTGTGTGTGTGCCCACGGAGGCCTGGCTGGTGGGTGGGTGCTCCCACAAGCAAGAGAAAGACCGCTTAGTGTGACACACAGTGGGCATGACCACTTAGTGTGACAAACCTCTGCCCGGCTGGGCCAGTGTCCTAGTTTAGAGATCTTTGAGTGAGGCTGGGAGATGAGGGGCAGTTGATGATGTTTCTTCAAGCTCCAGCACATAGGGCTTGTTGAGATGTGGGAAGGAGGGTGGCTGCTTCCTCTGTCCTGGCAGCCTGTCTAGGGGTCCCTCCAGCTGCTGCCTAGAGGTGGGTGGGGAGTCTTGAGTCCCACTCTGGATGCACCACTGGGGCGAGGCTGACCATGAGCTCCTGGCGGGACCTGGGACCCCGGCTCCAAGGATGCTCACCTCCCCCCATCTGCAGATCATTTCCTCTGTGGCTCCCCATCCTGCTAACTGTGTTGAATCCACGTGCCCAGCAAGGTCCTGTTACCATTTCCATCAGAGCTCCGGGCGGCCCATACGTGTCTGTTCTTTGTTCATTTTATTGTTAAGCCTGGGTGACAAAGGGCTTCCCTGGTAGCTCAGCTGGTAAAGAATTTGCCTGCAGTGCAGGAGACCCTGGTTCGATTCCTGGGTCAGGAAGATCTTCTGGAGAAGGGATAGGCTACCCACTCCAGTATTCTTGGGCTTCCCTAGTGGCTCAGACGGTAAAGAATCCACCTGTAATGTTGGAGACCTGGGTTCCATCCCTGGGTTGGGAAGATCCCCTGGAGGAGGGCATGGCAACCCACTGCAGTATTCTTGCCTGGAGAATNTGGAGAAGGGATAGGCTACCCACTCCAGTATTCTTGGGCTTCCCTAGTGGCTCAGACGGTAAAGAATCCACCTGTAATGTTGGAGACCTGGGTTCCATCCCTGGGTTGGGAAGATCCCCTGGAGGAGGGCATGGCAACCCACTGCAGTATTCTTGCCTGGAGAATCCATGAACAGAGGAGCCTGGCAGGCCATAGTCCATTGGGTCACAAATAATCGGACAGGACTGAGCAACTAAACACACAGCACAGGGTTACAAAAATCTCTCCTATCTTTCCTTTCCCTGTTTTTACAGTTACCTAAAGCCTATCTCTCTCTGGTGGCTGGTGTGGCCCTACTAGGTCCCAGAGTGGACACAGCCACCACCCGCCCCAGGGGCCATTTCATTCTCCCCACCTGGTGCTGTGTCTTCAACGCCGCTGACTTCCCCAGGGCGGGGGCAGACGCGGTCACAGCAAGGTCCCTTGGCTGCCTGCTGTCTTGGCTGGCCGGTCTCTGCTCTCCCATTCCTATTAGAGTGCGATGGTGTGCTATGTTATACAGCACAGACATAAATTTCACTAGCCACTTGTCAGCTTATTTACAACGCAAATTCCAGCTGCTCCGAGAGCCCTGCTCCCTCACAGCCCTGGGCTCACCAGTCCCCTAAATTTCAGATGCACTTCTCTGGGCCATTTATTTAGATCAGAACTAGGAGAGGGCCAGATTCAGAATCCTGTGACCAAACTGAATGTGTGGCTGCTCTCCCAGCCCATCCCACCAACAGAGGTTGAGAAGTGACAGTGCTCAGGCCCATGACCAAACTTCTCATCCAGTCCTGTTTCTCTCTCAGCGGTCCCACTGCTCAGAGATACTGCACGGCCACTTCTGGGGCTCAGAGAGGGTCCCTGCTTTTCCAAAGATACAGGAAAGGAAGGCTGAGTGTGCAGACTTCTGCATGGGCAAGCACCCCATGCAGCCTGTGGGAAGGCTGTTGGGGGGTGCTGGGGCCAGCTTGGCCTTGTACTTGCCCTGCAAGCAAGCCTGGAAGCACTGGGGAGGGGGTGAAGGTTTCAGTGGGTTTGAGGGTGTGTTGGGGACAGAGTTGAGGAGCAAGATGGTGCAGGCAGGGACGTAAAAGCTCTCCTTCCTGGACTATTGAGAGGGGGTCACTGGGTCAGACCACACCTGAGCATCTCTGCTCAGCCCAGTGGGGAGAGGGTTGAAGCCCCAGTCCCACTGCTATCTCACCCCGGCTGAGAAAGACAAGACAGCCACCCTCCTGGTGCCGGCAACTGGGACGGAGGTCCAAGTCAAGGCTGCTGAACGTCACGCGACTATGGGAGGCCTGAGGCCCCACGTCCTAGGGGCTCCTGGGGGCCCGGTCGCAGCTCAACTGGCCCAGCAGGCCAGCCCCAGGGCCAAAGGGATGGCTGGAAGGAGCTCGGGGAGCTAGTGGTGGATCACAGGCAGCTCTTAGCCCATCTGCTGTGGAGGCAGCCAGCATGAGTCTGGCCTCAGGCAGCATCTGGAAGCCTCGGGACTGAGTAAATGAAGCCCCAGAATCACATCAGGGGAGCAGTCTGGGCTCCCCCAAGCAGGGCCCGTCCCACAAGTATTATCCCCTGGGTGAAACTGTTAGTCACTCAGTTGTGTCTGACTCTTTGTGATCACATGGACTGTAGCCCACCAAGCTCCTCTGTCCATGCAGATTCTCCAGGCAAAATACTGGAGGGAGTTATCATTTCCTCCTCCAGAGGATCTTCCCAACCCAGGGATCAAAGCTAGGTCTCCGGCATTGCAGGCAGATTCTTTACCATCTGAGCCACCATTGAAGCCCTTCAGGTAGCCCTTCACGAGTAGGGGGTGGTAATTTGGGGGCTCTCACCCTCCCACCACAGAGAGCTGCCACCAGCTTTGAGCAGGAAAAGCTCAGCCCCGAGCCCTAGTGGCCGGCCTGAGGGTGTCAAGCTTCCTGTCTCAGGGACCCAGGGACATTGGGTTTGCCCAGACTCCCCAGGCAGGGCCATCTTCTGAATGTCAAGTGTCAGACCAGCGCCTCCTAAGTGGGCGGGCAGCACTGGGGTGAGAGGCCAGGGCCCCGGAGTGTCCTCAGACATGTGTTCGTCCACATGGCTGAGTACTCGTGACCACTACACTGTGCTGGAGCGCGGCCACCAGCCCCTGCAGGAATGCCAGGCTGTGTCCTTAGGACAAGTCCCCGCATCTCCCAGCCACACCCTCTGAGCGGACCTAGTCTCCCAAGCCCTGCCCCGCCACACTGGCTGCATAGACTCTGCCTCCCAAGGGCCTGCCCGGTCAGTACTCTGGCATGCTCGCCTCTCTGCTTGTCATTCCACGGGAGCCTGTTCCCAAAACAGGGAAACAGCTGAGCTCAGGGATGGATAAGTCAGTACTCCTGTGCCTCTGAGCCGCGGACGGGCATCCTTAGAGAAGTTCTGAGACTAGGAGCACACGAGTGTGCCCACTAACACATGTGCACACCCGCCACACACGCACCCGTAAGCACGCACATATGGCGTCACATGTGTGCATGAGCAGACTGACACACGCACACATGTGCCCCTGGAGACCCAGGGCCGGAGTCCCCCCTGCCATGCCGGCTGGACGCGCTGGGCGGGTGGGAGTGGCCAGCCAGTGGTGGTGGCCCGGACCCCTGGGACGGGGGAGGCGGCCTTGTCTGCAGAGCTGCGCCGTGGGTCCTCAGTCCCCCACGCCCCTGCCTCTCTCTGGTTCTTGTTTCTTGCTGCCAGTGTCGCTTGGGCCCTCACCGTTGGTTCCCCTGTGATGACCGGGGGACACCCTCCCTCCCTCCTCTGCCCTGCCCTGGGAGAAGCCCCACACCCACAGGGACCTGCACACACCACCATCTCAGATTGCTCCCTATGGCAACTTCGTGCTTTGCTCTGATAAACTTGGTGTCATGATACTTGGACAACCGAAGCATCCGAGGAAATAGCATCTTTTTTCATTTCCTGAGTGCGCCATGCAGCCTGGCAGCAGGTGCCGCTGGGAGGGCACTAAGATAAACCAGGTGCACAGGGCTGGGGGCCCACCGCCATCAAAGGGGTGCGTGCACAGGAGGCCATCTGGCGGGGCGAGGCTGGGAGCCCCCATCACCCTGGGGCAGAGGAGGACACTCAGGAGGGCCGGTGGGGCCCTGCAGCCGCGAGCCACTGCTGGTGGATTGGCAAGCTGAGTCCCCAAGGAGTATGGGAGAGGAGGTGGGACCAGGCCAGAGCAGGGGTCTGTCTGCCAGGGAGGAAAGCTGCAGGCATCAGGTCTGGGCTCCTTTCCGGAAAAGCTGCTGGGAGCATCTTTCCTGGTGCTCGGCCGCCCCCTTGAGGCTGCCGGGAGCACGCCACCCTCTGCTGTGGTTCTTGCGCTGGGGGACAGGACAGCAGAGAGGGAGAGATGCCAGGAGACACCAGGGAGTCCCGGTGCTCCCCACCCCGGGGCACAAGCCCCAGAGAGTCGCCTTCACCAGCTCAGAGCACAGTCCCACAGCATCCGCCGCCCAGAGTCAGGGATGGGGGGACACCTGCTTCCCGGG